>JALIZH010011902.1:0-79413 GCA_030522465.1 Rhipicephalus appendiculatus
TCCTCCTATGTCTCTCCTTGTCCCTGTGTGCTTGCGCGAGTCAGTGAAGTATGAATTTTTTTCCCACTATGCCGAATTGCAGTTTTGCTTAAGCCACAGAGGGCGCGTTTTGCAGCTTACTAACGGCGAGCTCCAAAATTCCGTAGTGATGGTTTCACCAATTTTGATGATCTGTGACGTCAGGGTGATGCCATATGGAGACTTGGTCACGCGATGATGATGTTTTGCATTTCTTAGCTTGACGTCGACGCAGACGACCCATTTCCGCGGTTAATGAGACAACTAAGGCTTTGGACCGAATAGAAAAATTAGGAAATTCCCTTTTAAAGTACAAACCCATGACAACATCTACGTCTTTCAGTCTGATTAAACTCGCGCTCGGGAAGCCGCAGGTGCCTAACGTGGAAGCCTTAACGTTCACGACACCACAAACGAAGTGTTGTATGATTGGCATCAGCAGCGCTACGCACATACGCCTGCTTATTTTACAGCAAAAGCTGTTGTGAGATCCCAAAAACGGCAGTTTTTAGCGCCGCAGTTGGCCGCTGCCGCTGACGACCGTAACATCTATAGCGCGAAATAATAAAAAAAAATCATGGCTGATCGCTCCGTCATGGGAATCGGTATAACACGACAGTGAAACTTGACTTCACAGAGGTAGTAGAGCATTTATTGTGCATTGTTTAGTCACAAGGGCGAAGGAATGAATGCTACAGCAACAAATTGTAATGTCACGCGAATAACGGCAAGCAGCTCGAAACATGCAGCGCGCAACTTCACTCAGAAAGGGCGTACGAAATTAGCATACACAGGGCTAGCCTGGACTAACTGTCTCAGCTCACCACTTAACGAGCGCTGCTCAAACGCAAAGCAAGACGCACGAAACGAACGCACAAGTATACACAGGACGAGCGCGAACAAATGTCACAATTATTACTTCGTCTGTGAGCCGCGCGCTCCTTTCGTAAACACGGCCACTGCAGCGAGCGAAGTCACCGTCGTGCACTCTTTAACCACTGTAACTTCAAAGCAAACTTGCGGTGGAAGCACACGACGTACAAAGCGCCCCAATCACGATATAAGCACTGGCGCACGAGCGACCACGCCCTGTGGAGGCGCGGGCGCTTCGCAACGAGAGAGGCGACGACCTTTAGAGCGCGCCCTACGCGCCACCTTGCGGCGCCTTGCTAGTAATTACGAAAACGCACTGAAGTTGCCGAGCTCTGAGGATCGCCAACGGTATATGGTGTATTTACCATGTGGCGTCAAGTAACGTGACGCCACATGATTACGTCATTACGTTGGATCGTCGCTTGTTAAAAGTGTACCAGTGACGTAGGCAGTGCGAAACCAGTTGATTCGCAGAAAGCTTACGATGCCTTCTATCGAGGAGGCAGCGGGAAACCACGTTAGGTGCCGACATCTTTCTCAGGTGGGCGTGGGAGAATCAGTAATTGACAGAGAAGAAAATTAAGATTGCTTTCGCTTTCGTTTTCTTCGCCATTGAGGAATCCATCAGTGACAAAAAAGAATATCTAAGTAAATTCTTGCTTTAAAGCTTTCATTATCAATAACTGCTACTTCAAATCAATCTTTTATCTATAGCTTCTACGTATATTAAACTACATATATTATTAAATAAATTTACTCACTACTCAGCCATTCCCCTTCATTGAGTGTAAGCCATGTCCGGAGGAAAACATTAAGTCGCTTAGGCGAATGCATAAGACATCCTATGAGTTTTTTTTTTTCTACGCTTCAGTATTTCCTGCCTTAAAGCCATAACTTCACAGCTAGTCATGCTGCTAACTTTCTTAGATAACGGTAAATCAATGGAATCCCAAAATCATCATCAACCAGAAACCGGTGCCACCGCAACGAGCCACAAGAGACGCTCGAGCCTCGGAACGTGAACCGGCCTTTGTTTGGAATCGCTTCTGAATAACGTGAGAGACAAGCCTTCCTGCTGACAAAGGTTTCTGGCCACTTGATCCCAGCATACGATATTCGAGAGCTGCTACTTCCGCACGGTTCTACCTCTCGACTAGCTGTGCCTCGTACAACGCAGCACAATGGGTGAGCCAATGTTCAGCATATTCAAGGTGCAGCTGTGACTTCACCCGACGGTGTCAGAATGGCTGACTGGGCGTTCAGCATAGCTTCAAGTGTAAGGCGCGACGACGACAACGTATTAAGGGCGCTTCGTGCGTGTGCGATTACTATTTTTGTACCATTCTTTTACCATTTTTTATGATGATGACAACATCAGCATATTTTGAAGTGCAAGGCACTTCAAAATATGCTGATGTCGCTATATCAACGCCATTCTGAGGAATTCCGGTGGAAGATACCTCATCACTGGGGCTAATTGTAGTGCGCTCGTTTGTTGCATGACGCTACAAATAAAACGTTCTTTTACGAACAACCCTCGCATTTGAAGCCGTACTCGAGTGTGACGTTAATTTTAAAAGCCTATTAGCTGCGCTATTAAACGCGGCCAAAAGAGAATGGAAGACAGGACGCATGCAGACTCAACTGATCGTTTAATAGTTGTAAGAAGCCAGAAATTCTATCCGTGTTTACTAGCGCAGTTAATAGAACTTCAACATGATTGTGAACCAACCAGCCAGACTTGGCGCTGTACTTCGAAGATGATGTACCAGGACGAAATTTATAGGAATGTCGATGTGATACCGCGAGAAAGGTCATCTCTTTGCGCATTACTGAAATCAATTTGTTGCAAACGTACCCCGAGCTTCTTCATTTTGAGCAGATAGGACACCGTTCATTGAAAGTTCAATCCTCTGCCATTGATCCCATATCTGTTGTCTTAACGCACCAGTAGTCGTGTGGTGCGTATTGGTACTATTCTTATACGTAGGCGAGGGTTTGCTGCGAAACCGACTGCGAAAGCCGTCGGCGTTCTGCAGCGTAATTCGTTGATTAAGTACATTGCATACCATGTGCAGCGCCATGTGCTGCAAGCGGCAAAAGCCAAGCGCACACACAAACCGACGAGGAGGCGGTACACGACCCGCGTCGTCTGCTACTGAAACACCACTTCCATTGCTCAACTGTGGCCGCCATAGTTTCCTACAATTACCTAGAAGGAACTCCGGCGCTGCGATCGTTAAGCCGCTATGGGAATGATGAGTAGCTCACGGAGTTGCCTAATCTTCGTTCTTGCTGCTTCAAACGCACTCGTGGCATTGCTTATTGTTGTGTCTCCAGGAAGCAACCACGGATGATCACAACAGCTTGATTTTGTTACCGCTGGTAGTGTTCTTAGCTCTTCGCGATTCGGCACGGAAGCGAGGTATCCGCGACGTCCTGGTTCGGAGGCTCGCGCTCGTACGCCCACTGCCACTCGATGATAGAAGAAACACGTGGGATACGCATACCTTCACTGGAAGTGAGAGAGTCACTCGGTGGAGGGAAAAAAGCCGCCAAGGCAGGCACCTTGCAGTCACGTGGTAATAAACACTCAAAGTGTGGTTAAAAATCACGTGATGGAAAACTCCCCACGTAGTAAAGCTGGGTCGTGACATCCTTTTACTACGTCCCTCAGAGGTGGTGGTAAAACTATGTCATGTATCGCCTTTTACTCCAACACGAGGTAGTAATTTTAAACGTGAGGGAGTTTTCAGAGGTCATGAGCTGCAAAAACCCCATCTCGGATAGCTTTTGCTTTCAGTGAAGCAAACCTTACCCTTCGGTGCAGGGATTACAAAACTTTTCGCACGCATCTTGACGAGCGATTGCTCGACAGGGCCGCGACAGCGGCACCGCACGCGAGCTATGGAAGGGGACTTTCAGCAGCAGACGACGCGGGGCATGTGCCACCCCTGCGTCGTTTTCATTTCAATATCAAAATTACTTAAGCCCTACAGGCCAAAACCACAGACTGCAACCGCAAAATTTTTTTCTGAGGCGGTGACCTAGCTTAATGTCGCATCAAGCTCCAAATTCTGCACGTGTTCTTGCTTCTTGTTTAATGTTATTGTTTGCGCTTCCAACCAAATACAATTGAATCTCGGTTTCAGTGGTCATTGTTTCCTTATTGGCGATTTCACCCTGGTCGCGTGCCCTTCCTTTTTTGCTACAAGTTCTGAGTCATGACAAGAACAGTCATTGATATAACATTTCTTCTGTTTTTTTCCCGCTCTCGAAAGAACTTATTGAACTTTGGCCAGCACTCAGATACATGTGACTGTTGCGCCATTTCTTTCTAGAAAAAGTCTGAAGTAGAAGAAGTTTGAAGTTTAAAGTTTATTGTTAACGAAGTGGCGATACATAAAATGGAGACGTTTTACAGACTAGGGTCCCAAAGTCCGAATACTGAGGCGGACCCACGATGAAGAAAGCATGTAAAAACAAATAAAGGCAAAGGGCAAGACAGCGTAGCATCAATTGAACACTGTTATACAACAAAAAACACAGAAATACAACAATTAGGCTATAAAAATAGTAATAAATACAACATCCAGAACAATACAAACTCTATATCGAAATTCAATTAAGACAAAACTGAATGAGTTATAACGATAGAAGATGCAATTTCAAAGTTTTTTTTAAAGTTTACAGGTTAAATAGAGACTTTAGTTTCGATGGAAGGGAGTTCCATAATGAAGTGGCAGTAAATTACAATGATTTTATGACGTAGTTATTGCAAACTCGAGGTAGTAGGGTAAGGTGGGGCAAAATGAGACAAAAAATTTGAAAATAGTGAATATTTATTTTTATTTCACTCTTTACCCTTAAACGACAATGCAGAAACTTCCCTTTGGGTACAAGGTATGTGCTACATAAATATGACCATGCTGCCACTATTAAAAAGCTTTTTTTTTTTAAAGAAATAAAAAATGCACCAAATGTCTCATTTTGCCCCAACCTGCGGGGGCAAAACGAGACAGTGTGAAAAAAAAATTTAACCCTTCAGTTTTAGCAGTAGAAGCACTTGAAATTAAACTCCATGGGCCCTCACGCAGCCTTCATGACCCCAGTCCTTGCACCCCACGCATTGAATCTAGACAGAATCCGGTGCTGTCTTGCTGCAAAACTCCTTGCAGATCAAACACCACCAGTTTTAAATGCGAAGCATTTCTTAGCGAACTTCGACGAGTTTGAGCGTATCTATCTATCTATCTATCTATCTATCTATCTATCTATCTATCTATCTATCTATCTATCTATCTATCTATCTATCTATCTATCTATCTATCTATCTATCTATCTATCTATCTAGCCGCCTACGACTTTGTGCTCTCCTGGCCGTATCGTTAATGGGATTTGTACCAAATTTTTTATGACATAACATGACTGTATGATGAACATAAATAGCTGGTCATATCATGAAAATCATGATTAACTTGTCATGAAAATAATGATTTACATCCCACGTTCATGGCGCGCTCGCGGCCGTTTCGTTAGCTTGATATACACCAAATTTGGGATTGAGTGACATTACTGTATGACGAACATAAATGACAAGTGGTAATATGAAAATCATGATTTCATGAGCGACATGACTTGCATTCCACGCTTATAGCGCGCTCGCGGACGTTTGGTTAGCTTGATATACACCAAATTTGGTATTGAGTGACATGACTGCATGACGAACATAAATGACAAGTCGTAATATGGAAATCATGACTTGTCATGTGCGACATGACTTGCATTCCACGCTCATGGCGCACTCGCGGCCGTTTGGTTAGCTTGATATACACCAAATTTGGTATTGAATGAAATGACTGTGTGACGAACATAAATGACAAGTGGTAATATGGAAATCATGACTAGTCATGTGCGACATGACTTGCATTCCACGCTCATGGCGCGCTCGCGGCCGTTTGGTTAGCTTGATATACACCAAATTTGGTGTTCAGTGACTTGACTGTATGACGAACATAAATGACATGTCGTAATATGGAAATCATGACTTGTCATGTGCGACATGACTTGCATTCCACGCTCATGGCGCGCTCGCGGCCGTTTGGTTAGCTTGATATACACCAAATTTGGTATTGAATGAAATGACTGTGTGACGAACATAAATGACAAGTGGTAATATGGAAATCATGACTAGTCATGTGCGACATGACTTGCATTCAACGCTCATGGCGCGCTCGCGGCCGTTTGGTTTGCTTGATATACACCAAATTTGGTGTTCAGTGACTTGACTGTATGACGAACATAAATGACATGTCGTAATATGGAAATCATGACTTGTCATGTGCGACATGACTTGCATTCCACGCTCATGGCGCGCTCGCGGCCGTTTGGTTAGCTTGTTATACACCAAATTTGGTATTGAGTGAAATGATTGTATGACGAACATAAATGGCTGGTCTTATCATGAAAATCATGACTAACTTGTCATGAAAAGTATGATTTACATACCACGCTCATGGCACGCTCGCGGCCGTTTCGTTAGCTTGAGATACACCAAATTTGGTATTGAGTGACATGACTGTATGACGAACATAAATGACAAGTGGTAGTAGGGAAATCATGACATGTCATGACCGACATGACTTGCCTTCTACGCTCATGGCGCGCTCGCGGCCGTTTCGTTAGCTTGATATACACCAAATTTGGTATTGAGTGACATGACTGTATAACGAACATAAGTGGCAGGTGGTAACATGAAAATCTTGGTATGCATGTCATCTACAATGCCATTTACATTCCACGCTCATGGTGCGCTTGCGTCCAGTTCGCTAGCTTGACATACACCAAAATTGGTATATCGCGACGTGACTGTATGACGAACAAAAATGACACATCGTAACATGTAAAACATGACATGCAAATTATGTAAAGCATGATTTGCTCCTTCCTGGCTGCTTAGCATTACATCGATTCCCACAGTGCGTGGGATCTGCCGGCTTTTTCTTTGTGCTATTGTTGTATTTTGTTGAAAGCTTGCACTTCATTGCATTATTCAACGATTGGACGCTAGATATAATCTGACGCATCTTCTTCGCCTCCTTTTGCCGTTTTGGTGCAGAACTGCACGGGCGTTTCGTGGCTTTCAGCTTCGTCAGCCGGGCTTCGTGAGGCGATGAATTTAAAACTGCTAGATTCGAATTTTCTAGCGCTTCTTTTTTTTAATTTGGTATTGGAGGAAAACTCGATGCCGAGACGTGTTGTTGAATGGATTGACTTGGAGATTCTTCCAATTTTGCGTTCGCCTCTTGAGAGCATCCTTGGGAACGCGGAAAAACCTCGATGCAGCGCGAATGGAGTGAGTGTCCTGAACAGCAATCAGTGCTTTTTCACGTCGTTTTCCTCCCAGGAAGCTCTATATGATATTCTCTTGTGCGTTCGAACCCTCCTAAACAATAAAATATAATATATAATGAGTTTAAGTAAACGGTTCACTTAATAAGACACTCTCTAAGGCAATTCAATGCCTTTTTGTCGCGTTTTGCCCCCCTCACATGCCCAAATTCAAAAAAATTTCCGCTTTGGCCCCGCGCACCAAATGAACTAAAATTTTGGTCGTATGTAGCTAGTAGTATAAAGTAACAATATAAATACTTACTTTGTTGTACTGACGCCAGAGTAGCTTCATGCACGGATCCGAAAATTTGGCCGAGAAGAATTTCGCCCCTTTTTGACGGGTCACGAACACACTGACACCAGCCGCGTAATTTTTCCCACGCGAACGCTGTGAGCAATCACCAACTTTTACACATAAAAAGGTGGACAACTACCAGCACCCCTCGCTGAAATATAGAAACAAAGAAAAGTGCTTTCTGTATTAGCTATAGAGGTCGGCAAAGCCAAAATGTCGCGTTTTGCCCCGTGTCTCATTTTGCCCCGCCTTACCCCAATAAATTACCTTCCGATGCGAAACGCATTTGGTTAGTGTCTTTAGTAAGTCACAGCTGAGAAGATCGAAAGGTAGCCAACAGTTTATTATTTTAAAAAAGTAACAAGTACAATGGAATTTAGATAGCTTCTAATACATAGAATATTATATTTCCGAAGTAATGAAATAGCGTTAGAACGGCGGGAACTGAAAGTGATGATACGGATTGCTTGGTTCTGTATGTGTTGGACTGATGAAATGTGCGAATGATATCTGTTCGCCCAGGTAGTTATGTCATTGTTAAAATGACTATGGATGAAGGAGAAGTTCAGCGATAATAATGCATTAGTGGAGAAATATGGCCTAGCTTCAATTAGTGCGCGATTACCCAAAACGGTCTTTTGCTTCATGTCTGTAATATTTAATCCAAAATTAAGAGTTACATCTAAACGTTCTCCGAGAAAAGAAACAGAATCACAAGCGTTGATAGTATTACGAGCCATCGTTAGAGCGGCAGGAGTTAATAAAAGCTTTCGAGAAGGTCTAAAAATCAGTTGTGTTTTAGAGGGGTTTATAGTTAGGTCATTGTTGTTACACCATATGATTACATCGTTGAGCATAGAGTTTAACTTTGATACTAGACGTGGAATCGTCTTGGCCTTGCATGAAATTTTTGTGTCAGCATACAACACGCAATGTCCGGAACATATAACATCAGGGAAATCGTTGATGTGCATAATAAATAGCAGTGGACCAAGAATGGACCCCTGCGGAACACCTTGATTAGTAGTTTTAGTATTAGAGTAAGAGCCACCAGTAAAGACGACGTTTCGTCGGTTAAATATAAAACTATAAAAAGTCTAAAGCCAGCCCGGTGATACCATAAAAAGTTACATTACTGAATAGAATGAAGTGATTGAGTGTGTCGAATGCTTTTGTTAGGTCGAAAAAAACTGAAGCCAAGAAGTTACCACTATACATGGAATGTCTGAAGTAGTAAGTCGAAGAAAGCAGAGTGCGGCTGGTGGAGCTTCTATTACGAAAACCGAACTGTGAAGGCTTTATAACGTTAAACTAGGAAAGATAAGAATTAAGACGTTTTACAAATAGGTGTTCAATTAGTTTACTTAATGTTGGAAGAATAGCAATAGGCCTGTAATTTATAATGGCATCTTTTCCACCTATGTTGAAAACTGGTATGACCTTTGCATGCTTTAAGGAGTCAGGAAAGGAACCTTTAGAAAAATGAGATTGATTATATGGGTTAAGGGCAGAAAAATCAAATGAGCAACCATCTTCAAATGACGAGCACAAATGTTATCCAGACCGGGAGAAGTATTTTTAAGATTACGAATGGCTGATACTATTTCTTCACATAAGAGCGAAAGAGAAGAAACGATTGAGGTAAACGCCGCAAACTAGGTAAACGAGTCGACCTTTAGGTACCCTTCTCCTCACACCACCTTATTTTTATCTTCTTAACCTATTGAGAGTGGCGGAGAGTTAGCTAGGTGTATATTGGTCGAGTACTTAATTCCTGTATTCTATATTATGACTCAATCTGTTTGTTTTCTTCGATACGCAGCTGAACACTCAGTGATGTCCCATGTGTCCCAGGTGTCGGAGATGTGTAAGTGGCATTCTTCAGTGGTTACAACTTTATTAGCATATTTGAAGTCGGAATTAACAACCAAGATATCATTGTTTAAATTTCACCCGTCACAAAGCTGTTTTCAAGTTCCACGCTCGGTGGCCTTCTGTTAGCATTTTCGAATGTATTAATCTGTTGCATTTTTGTATGTGTCTCAGCTGCCGCGACAGAACCTGAAGAAGAGAAAGAAGGTAATATCTTGAAGTAGAATACACACTTTGGCAAAGTTTTCCCGGCAATATTTGTGATGCATCTTTTATTTTGTTTCAGATCGGTAAGTTTGACATTCTCTGCTTTTTCGAGACCGCAGCGTCAGATTTCATAAATTACTGAAGTCGAATCTCGCGTTTAAAGTGAAGGTGAGCCTATTACTTGCATTTCGCCAGAATGGATCACAGGTAGAACGGACTAGCGTAAATTTCCGATGAAAGTTCACCTGCAACAGCGATGACATTGGACCAACAATAACGCTTACTCAAGAATAAAGGTTTAAAGCAAAACTTTCTTCGTACATCAACCACCAGTTCACGGAGCTAAAAGTATTTCCTCGGTCGTATAATTATGAAATTAGTGTCTATAAACGCTGCAAGAATTGCGGTTCAGCTATCATGAATAATGGGTAATATGTTGAGTAAGAATTTGCTGAAACTACGTCCTCAAAACTCCAAACAGCTGTGCACCCTAAGAAAAAATGCATTGTTCTCTTTGGCAAGCCCACATATATGGCTCTGGTGACTTCTTACATCTGTAAATTCGTTCCAAATATAGACGTTTACTCCCCTTTTGGAGATGCTGCAGTATGCGGTGATTGTGCAACATGGAGCGAACAACGTAACTGCAGCGAAATCAGGTCAACTTAACACCAAACTAGATATGTCTAACAAACGATCAGAGTGTTATGCATCATAGTGATGCACATGGGTCATAGTGCTATAAATCAGTTCCATGTCCCCCCGCGCATAACGCGCGATATTGTCACGTGGTCGTGACGTCGACGAAGGTAGCAGGTGACGTGTCCGAAATGAAACTGTTTATTACGCCGAACTTGTGGCCGGTAAACGGAGAGTAAGATTACAGCAATACAAGCTGGCACTGATAGCGGCGAACAGAGCGTCGGCCGTCGATTAACTGAACATCGTTGGGGCGCGCCGGCTTTTATGCATCACGCGTCGAACATTCTAGCCTTATCACTGGTCATCGCGCACGCTCTGGAATAATCTCGAGTGGTCGCGTCTTGCGCGCAATCTTAACAAAACGATCTACAATAATCGCGAAGGTTGTAGAACAATAAGGCAGGGTTTGAGTTGAGCTTTGCTGACGGTCTTTGTGGGCGAAAACCGAATACAACAAAAGTGAAAATAAGAATAGCGCGTGGCAATGCCCCCCTCTGAAAAGGCATCGTCCCGATGCTTAAAACAGAACACGGGGGAGAATGCATGCAACAATAAATCACAACAATAACAGTGATTCCACTCCTGCGCCAACTGCGCCAAAGTGCGCCAAATCAGATTTACTGTACCATCCTGATAATATCAACGGAAATTGCGCCAAACTGCGCCAAAGTGTCGGATTTTGGGGGGGGGGGGGGGGGGGGTATATCACTAGCATTTGCAGCGTGTTCTCGAGGCGGCCAAAATCACAACCACGTACCAAGAATTATTCCACTGAATAAACAGTGGTCGCGCATGCGTCCTAAGTAATCCACGATGCTATGCTCGGTGCCGATGCAGCTTCTGTTGTGCAAGTCGGCCCAACGGCAAAACACGCTCTCCGCAGAGGCTCCTGACGTTTTGGCCAATCGGTAGCTTGTAAGTGTGGCGGCGATTCGTCGGCGGACGTCGACCGTTCCAGAAACGCTGCTGATACCTCGTTTCAAGAGTCGCACTGCACGTTTTAAAGCAATTTTCACTGATAACTGCACGCGTGCCGCCAGAATGTTTGTCACGTCTATTTCTGGACATCGCGGAATGAAATCTGGGAACACCATAGGAATACATACAATGTTACACCTCCGCCCCTCGCTTTCCAGGATCAATAGCTGATGGTTAAAAAAATTATAAATTTACGGTATCGCATTCATAGTAAACGAACTCGTTGTTGGGCTAGTTGGTTGCTGATTTCCAAAAAATAACTAGAGCACAAACACACGGCACATTCACACACGCCTACACACCCAGGTGCGTGTTTGGTGCCTGGGTGTGTGCGTGTGTGAATGTGCCGTGTGTTTGCCCTCTAATTATTTTTTGAAAATCGCATTCATCGCTTCGTTCTGGGGGGGCTGCGTCGCTCGAAGGGCGCAGTCGCTGGCGCGCGCAATCTCGAGGCATGGTGAGACTGATCGTAATCTTGCTGTGCTTTCAAAGCTTACTTCGCGTTTAAAGAACGGACAACACGAAAACCGCTTCGGCACCTGGAGTGGCCATATTCCCATTAACCAGCGTTCTGTTTAGTTACGCGAGATCGGGTCCAAAATAGCTGCTGGCCTTTCTTCGTGTAACAATACAATTTGTTAGTTTCGCTTAAACTCGAAGCAGTGAGTGCGATACCAACAACTTTTTTTAAAGGCTTGACGTCATCCGCGAGAAGCGCTAGCGGCGGGGTCGCCATTTTGAAAGTCCGCGCACTCGCCGCACGCGCAAAAAGCTTTCTGCACGCGCTGTGTTCGAGACCCGTACGGCGACTTGAATGACTAGAGACCTCCGGAACACCTCTTGCACGCCGGTGTACGTGCAGCACGAACGGCGCGCACGAACGGACCTCCAAAATGGCGCGGCGATGGTATTGCCACCTTGCGGATCTATGCTCAGTGGCCGCTCCAGGGAGAGAAGCACTTTTCGCACTGTCTGTACGCGTTGAGAGCACAACACGTAGAAGGGTATACGAGCCGTCTGTGATGCCTGCCGAAACAGCGCGCGCCAGCGATCGCGACCACGCCCTTAAAGTCAAAGTTCCGTGTTGCTGCTCTGGCAACACAACCCCCCCCCCTCCCCACCGCCCCTCCCTTTGCGTTCTTTCACGCTCTTTGAAGACGGGTGGGGCGTTCCTTTTGAGTAGCAATCGATGGCAGGCCTGGCACGCGCGGTGATATTATCGGATGCGGCCTCCGTGCAACGGAGATAGGTCGACTCTCTTTATCTGCTTCAGCCGCGTTCGTCGCCCCCGCTCACGCGCTTTTACCTGAGTGTAAAACGTACGATGCGCGGGGGGGATGTTATCGATTTGGACATTACACAAAACATGACGGCGGCGGCAAAAGTCGAGAATGTCCATATAATTGCTATCGCAATAAAAACAAAATGGCTGTCGCATTCGAGTCGTCTTAGGCGAATGCATAAGGTACCCAGTGAGTTTTATTTTTTTTTTTAATTTTTTTTGCCATGTTTTCTAGAGGGCACTACACGGGGTTTTCGGTGTACAGAATTCCCTAGCCATATATAACTTCACGGCAAAAGGACAACGAAATTTGTTAAATCATATAGTCCACCGTTGAACGAACTTCCTGACAATTTCGCGGAAGCTCGATTGAAGCGGATCTCCATATCCGGGCAACCCTGCGCATGCGCGAACGATAGTTCGGAAGCACTGTGAGAATGCCCTTGCTCCAGCCCAGAGAGGCCTCAGAGAGAGGGAAAGCAGTGTCGGAGGAGGTTGGCTTTATGAGGCTAGCTAAGTGACTTCATGTCACGCCCAGCAATATAATCGATCGTGAAGAAAAAGAACCTCTCTTTCTCCTTGGAGTTGTCTTAGGGCAATGCATTTGGGACAGTGTGCGTTTTTAGCGTTGAGGCATTGTTGTACGTCGCAGCGATTGTCTACAATGTCTGATGATTACCACATACATGTATTTAGAATGTTATTTCATAAACTACAATTTTATTGAACCAGTATTGTGTTTATATGCTACGAAAATAATCGCTGAACAAGTTGTCCCAAAATGCTCAACCGCATGACGCCCTCATTTCTGCATCATCGAGTGAAATAGGGAGTGTTCCTGAGATGATTGGTTCCTTGATATTTGCAATGAATCGAAATATTTCTAGTTCTTCACAAGAGCCCCAAAATAATTATTCAGGTCCTTGAATGTAAATGCAACTTGCTTCTCCAGTGTACTCTAGGATGTTAGTAGCTCCAGTTGCTCCATCTGGGAGCACTCCAGAGTGCTCTCAGATGCTAAATTACCTGCTCCAAAGTGCTCCAAAATGGAAATTTTTGCTGCTACAAAGTGCTTCAAAATGAAAATTTTGCTGCTCCAAAAATTGCTCCAAATCAGAAGACCTCGGTAGCATCACTGCAATAAAGAAAGAAAGTACAATAATTGAGCAATAAGTGCAGTCCTCAGGTTTGCTAACGCGCGTAATACGGCTTTAGGCGCACGACATGGACGACTTCACGTCGCGCACGGCGCCGTTGAGAGTTCGTTATGCCGTCCGGGACGACCTAGTAGTCCAGAGCACCGAGACGTCGAAGCACCTTGTACGGCCCGAAGTATCGCCGAAGAAGTTTTTCACTAAGTCCACGTCGGCGTATCGGCGTCCACACCCAAACGCGCTCGCCGGGCTGGTATTCCACGAAGCGTCGTCGAAGATTGTAGCGGCGGCTGTCAGTCGTCTGCTGATTCTTGATCCGCAGGCGGGCGAGCTGACGTGCTTCTTCGGCGCGCTGTAAGTAGGCGGTCGCGTCGATGTTTTCTTCGTCCGTCATGTTTGGTAACATGGCGTCGAGTGTCGTTGCCGGGCTCTGTCCGTAGACCAACTTGTATGGCGTCATCTGCGTCGTTTCTTGCACGGCCGTGTTGTATGCGAAGGTCACGTACGGAAGGACGGCGTCCCACGTCTTGTGTTCGACGTCGACGTACATGGCCAGCATGTCGGCGATGGTCTTATTTAGACGCTCGGTCAGGCCGTTGGTCTGTGGGTGGTACGCGGTGGTCCGGCGGTGGCGTGTGTGGCTGTATGCCAGGATCGCCTGGGTTAGGTCAGCCGTAAACGCCGTACCTCTGTCGGTGATGAGAACCTATGGGGCGCCGTGTCGAAGGACGATGTTCTCAACGAAGAACTTGGCTACCTCGGCGGCACTGCCTTTCGGCAGGGCTTTTGTTTCGGCGTAGCGGGTGAGGTAGTCGGTGGCTACGACGATCCATTTATTTCCGCAAGTTGACGTTGGGAACGGCCCCAGGAGGTCCATCCCGATCTGCTGGAACGGTCGCCGAGGAGGCTCAATCGGCTGAAGGAAGCCTGCTGGTCTTGTTGGCGGTGTCTTTCGTCGCTGACAGTCTCTGCACGTCCTTACGTAGCGAGCGACGTCGGCGGCAAGGCGTGGCCAGTAGTACTTTTCCTGTACTCTGGCGAGTGTGCGGGAAAGTCCGAGGTGTCCAGTCGTCGGGTCGTCGTGTAGAGCCTGCAGGATTTTTCTGGTCGCAATGCTGAAGGCACGACGAGGAGGTAGTTTGCTCGAAGTGGCGAGAAATTCTTCTTTATGAGAACGCCGTTTCGCAAGAAAAACGACGCGAGTCCTCGCTTGAATGTCTTTGGAGCAATGGCGGTCTTGCCTTCGAGGTACTCCACAAGGCCTCTGAGTTCCAGGTCGGCTCGCTGTCGTTCGGCGAAATCATCGGAACTTATGGATCCCAAGAAGAAGTCATCCTCCTGGTCATCCTGCGGCGGCGGGTCGACGGGGGCGCGAGACAAGCAGTCGGCGTCAGAGTGTTTTCGTCCGGACTTGTAAACGATGGTAACGTCGAATTCTTGGAGTCTCAGACTCCATCTTGCGAGACGACCTGAAGGGTCCTTCAGGTTAGCTAGCCAACACAAGGCGTGGTGGTCGCTCACAACTTTGAAGGGCCTGCCGTAGAGGTAGGGGCGAAACTTTGACGTTGCCCAGATGATGGCAAGGCACTCCTTTTCTGTTGTCGAATAGTTGGCTTCTGCCTTGGATAGCGACCGGCTAGCATAACTGATAACCCTTTCCACGCAGGCAGTTGTCTGGACAAGAACGGCGCCGAGTCCTACGCTGCTTGCGTCGGTGTGGATTTCCGTGTCGGCGTGTTCGTCGAAATGCGCAAGTATTGGAGGCGTCTGCAGGCGTCGTTTCAATTCTTGAAATGCTTCAACTTGCGCCGCTCCCCACTTGAATTCCACGTCGTTTTTCGTGAGCCGAGTCAGTGGCTCGGCGATGCGCGAAAATTCCTTGACGAAGCGTCGATAATAGGCGCACAAGCCGACAAATCGGCGTACGGCTTTCTTGTCGGTGGGCGGCGGGAAGGCAGCGATGGCAGCTGTTTTCCGTGGGTCGGGGCGAACTCGGACTTGCTGATGACGTGACCCAAGAACAGAAGTTCCTCGTATGCGAAGCGGCACTTTTCTGGCTTCAGGGTGATTCCGGAGGCCTTGATTGCTTGAAGTACAACCTGAAGGCGCCGGAGATGTTCGTCGAAGTTTGATGAAAACACAACGACGTCGTCCAAGTACACAAGGCAGGTCTGCCACTTCAAGCCGGCCAGTACAGTGTCCATAACACGTTGGAACGTCGCAGGTGCCGAGCAAAGACCGAAGGGCATGACCTTGAACTCGAAGAGGCCGTCTGGTGTGATAAAGGCAGTCTTCTCTCGGTCTCTCTCGTCGACCTCGATTTGCCAATAGCCGGTCTTGAGGTCCATCGACGAAAAGTACTGCGCGCTGTGGAGTCGATCTAGGGCGTCGTCTATACGTGGGAGAGGATAAACGTTCTTCTTCGTGATCTTGTTCAGGCGGCGATAATCGACGCAGAAACGCAGGGTTCCGTCCTTCTTCTTCACTAACACCACGGGTGACGCCCAAGGACTCTTGGAAGGCTGGATGATGTCGTCGCGTAGCATTTCGTCGACTTGCTGCTTTACGGCCTCGCGTTCTCGCGTTGAAACTCGGTACGGGCTCTGGCGGAGTGGTCTGGCATTTTCCTCTGTTATGATGCGGTGTTTCGCGATTGGGGTCTGTCGAATTCTTGACGACGACGAGAAGCAGTCCTTGAATTGCAAGAGCAGACTTTTGAGCTGGTCTTGCTTGTGCTTCGGGAGGCTCGGGTTGACGTTGAAATCTGTGTGGGGATTCCGATTCGTCGAAGCAGGTTCGGTAGCATCGGATAGGGCGAAAGCATTGCTGGTGTCCACGGACTTATCGATATAGGCGACCGTCGTACCAATGTTAAGGTGCCTATATTCGGGGCTGAAGTTTGTCAGCAGTACCTTTGCTTTGTCATTACGCAACTCGGCGATGCCTCTTGCGACACAAATCTGGCGGTTCAGGAGCAGGTGCTGATCACCCTCGATGACGCCTTCGAAGTCTGCGGGTTCTTCGGTGCCGACTGAAATGATGACGCTGGAGAAAGGCGGAACGGTGACCTGCTCTTCTATCAGATTTAAAGCATGGGTCGCTGGCGTCGTGTGGGATGGCAGTGCGTTTTCTGAGGTTAGGGTTATTGATTCAGACCTCAGGTCGATCACGGCGCCATGTTGACTTAGGAAGTCCATCCCAAGTATCACATCCCTGGAGCACTGTTGCAGGATTACAAAGCTCGCAGGGTAAGTCCGATTATTGATAGTGACTCTTGCTGTACAGACTCCGATTGGCGTTATCAGGTGACCTCCAGCTGTCCGGATTTGGGGTCCACTCCAAGCGGTCTTTACTTTCTTCAGCTTGGCGGCGAATGGCCCACTGACGACGGAATAGTCGGCACCAGTGTCGACGAGAGCGGTGACGTTGTGACCGTCGATGAGAACGTCGAGGTCGCTAGTCCGTCGCCTTGCGTTGCGGTTAGCTCGCGGCGTCGGATCACGGCTGCGTCGATTTGTTGCGCTGCTTCCATCATGTTGCGTCGTCAGGTCTAGCTCGGTCCGCGAGGTTTCGTCGGCAGGGCTCCGTCTGCTTCGCGTCGTGTTCAGCAGGTTTCGTCGCGTCGTCGGCGTCGGCGGAGGATCTTCGGTAGTTCGACGTACAGCAACCGCACCTCCATCGGTTGCTGCCCTTAGTTTTCCGGGTAAGGGCTCGGAGATCGGCCCCGAGCCGGACTGGTGTACTGCCTGCGATGAGGTGAGGTGTAGCGGCCTGGCGACGGCGAACGGGAAGGTCGTCGGGGTGTCCACTGCGTTCCGTGAGGTAGTCGGCGATGTCACGAGGTCGCTCGCCGGGCTGCGGACGCGGCGCGTTTACGGCGAAACTACGCAGTCCCATCTCCCGGTACTGGCAGCGGCGGTACGTGTGCCCGGCTTCACCGCAGTGGTGGCATAGCGGGCGGTGGTCGGGGGGCGCGCCAAACGTCGGTCTTCCTCGGAGGGTAGCGCTGGCTGGCAGGCGGGCGGTATGGCGCCGGTGGTGGTGGGGGGCGGTGTCTGGCGGCGGTACTGCGGCGGCGCGGTGTCTTGACGTGGGCGTGGAGCGGGAGCGTAGCGTCGGGCTGCAGCAGCGTAGCTCATGTCTTGCGGCTGAGGCTGTTGCGGTTCAGGGGCACCCAACGACTGCTGGACTTCCTCTCGAACAATATCTGCGATCGAGGAAACTTGCGGCTGGGATGACGGGAACATGCGGCGAAGCTCCTCGCGCACTACGGCCCTTATGGTCTCGCGCAGGTCGTCTGAGCAGAGTGATTGAATGTCGGCGTACGCTGGCGTCGAGCGGCGATTGAATTGTCGGGTGCGCATCTCCAGCGTCTTTTCATTCGTCGTCGCTTCGGAGATGAATTCCTGTACAGTGCTCGGTGGGTTCCGCATCAGACCCGCGAACAGCTCCTGCTTTACTCCTCGCATGAGGAAGCGAACTTTCTTGTTGTAAGGTCGTGCTCTGCGAGACCCCCCCCCCCCTGCCAACGCCCACATTCCTCGGCTTGTAATGTCGCGCTCTTCGGGACACCCCCCTCCCCCCTCCTTGCCAACGTCCACATTCCTGAGCTTGAGCGAGCTACACGACAGGAGATAGGGGGTGCGTCCCCAAGCTATGCGGGTGTGTCGGACGCGACTCACCCCTCTGCGCCTTGCTTGGGATTACCTGCCCAACCCTTTTGCTCCTTCTGCTACCTGCCCGATCCTGGCCGGTGTTATATATAGGTGATTCTGTTGAGAAAAAGGAAGGGGGGTTCTGTGTGCACGATAACTGTCTCTCCAAGAGGACACCTCAACCGATACACACACGGGGAAAGGGGATGAAAAGGAGAAAGAGAGAAGGAAAGACAGAAAAGTAGGGCTTGCGGGGAGGAAGGAGGGCGAGGGGCGCGCTAGACTACGTGCGTGTTGGTTTTAGAGCCGCTCGCCGAGGCCGGCAGCGTCGATGAAGGAGAGAAGGGCGGCAAGGGCGTTACGGCGACGGTCGCTGCAGCCGGTGGGGAAGAGGATGTCCTCGAGGGTCTCGCAGGGCAGGCCGAGAAGACGGTAGCGGGTTGCGAGCTGCTTCCCTTGCACAGTCAGAAGTGGGGGCACTCACATAGCAGGTGAGAAAGTGTTTCAACTGCGCCGCAGTCGACGCAAGCTGACGAAGGAGCTCCCCGCAGCCGCTGTTTTCGTTCCCCCGTCCATGCCGAGCCCGTCCGCAGGGAAAAGAGGAGGGCGCGCTCTCGCCGGGAGAAACCAGTCATGGGGAGTAGAGGAGGGGGGCGTCCATCGGCGACCCGCTCGTCTGGGTGGTCGCGCTGCAATTCTCGGCGAAAATTACAGCGCGCGGAATCGAAGGAGTTGGCGTATGGTGTCAATGGGGCCGCGGGAGAATGCGCCTGCTTGGCCAGATCGTCGGCAGCCTCATTTCCCGCGATGCCAACATGGGAGGGAAGCCACTGCAGAACAACATCGCAGCCGTGCTCCTGAACCGACCGCAGGCTATGCGCAACACGTTGTGAAAGTGGCGGGCCGCGTTCCTCCTTCATGAGCTGTCGCAGAGCTGACCTAGAGTCACAGTAAATTGCAGCGCTCTTGATGGTAGGCGACTCACTAAGGAAGTCGGCAGCCAGCTGCAAACCCACGAGTTCCGCGGTTGTCGAGGAAGCACAGAAACTGAGGCGGCACTGCAGGGTTTTGTCGAGCTCAGGGGCAATGCAGGCGGCCGCAGCTGAACGGTCTCGTAGCACAGAGCCATCAGAGAAGACTTGTGTTCTGCCAGCTAGGTCGTCGTGCATCCTCGCCGCAGCCTCCTGAGCGATGGCACTTTGAGGTGTGTGTCGCTTTGAGCGTATGCCCGGCAGTTCGAGGCAAACACGGAGGGGCGCTCGCCGGTGTGGAGGGGGGCCAGCGCGCACACGGGGCAGGTTCGTCGACAACGAGGCTGTCGTATAGGTCGACGATTCGACCGACCTGGAGTGTTTGGGACAGCACGAAGTCGGGCGAGTAGGGGACCGGCGCCGGGAGCGCGATGGAGGCGCTCCATATGACCCAGGGCGCGCAGATCCGCTGTAAGCGACGCAGGCCACGCGCGAGTTTCTGCGAGAGTCTCGGCCACACGAGTATGACGAGGGATGCCGTGGCACATTCGGATCACTCGCCGATGATCCCGGTCGATCGCTCGCCACTGTGGGGCCTGAAGGGTGCAGAGAGGAGAGCGTAATGCACCACGGAGAGGGCCATTGCCTCGTATATGGTGCACGCGAAGGTGGAGGGCATCCCGTTGCCGCGGGCGAGGAGTCGACGGACACATGACTCAACGCGGCAAGCATCCTGCCGAATGCGCCGCACTGCGGGGAACCACCGTAGACGATTGTCAATGGTTAGCCCGAGGTATCGAACACTCTTTTGCCAAGAGATCGGCACACCGTCGATCTGTAGGCACGGGAGGTGGCGGCGGGCTGCAGCACGAGGGTGGACAACGAGGGCCTCGGTTTTCGTTGCCGAAATTGCGAGGCCAATGTCACTAATAAACTTCGCCACGCACTGCAGAGCCATCTGCATCCGCCCGCGGACCTCAGAGCACATCCGGGTAGGGCCGCGCACGTAAAGGGGGCGATGTCGTCCGCGTAAACAACAGCGCGCACTGGGAGAATTGCCGTTTCAGGGAGACACTTCACAAGTGGTGCAAGCACCAAGTTGAAAAGAAATGGGCTGAGAACACTGCCCTGCGGCACACCAGTGTGTACGGGACGCGGTGAACTGGTCGCCCCCCCAACGCGCACGGCAAACGTCCGGTCTGCAAGGAAGGCCCGAACATAATCGAGAAGCCGGCCCTCGACGCCAAGGGAGCGCACTGCATCGACGATGGAAGCATGGGGGCAGCGAGTCGAACGCCGACTGGACATCGAGAAGCAAGAGGATGGCCATCTCCTTGTCGTGGAGAGCCTGCTCAAGTGTGCTGACGACGGCTGCAATGCAATCGGCCGTCGCACGATGAGGTCTGAAACCGCACTGCTCGGGGGCAAAAACATTGCGTGCATCCGCAATCCAGTGCAATCGATGAAGGGCCATTTCCTCCATTGTTTTTCCAGCCACTGAGGTGAGAGAAATGGGCCGATAAGATT
Source organism: Rhipicephalus appendiculatus (assembly GCA_030522465.1). Lineage (NCBI taxonomy): Eukaryota > Metazoa > Arthropoda > Arachnida > Ixodida > Ixodidae > Rhipicephalus > Rhipicephalus appendiculatus. The sequence goes on from JALIZH010011902.1 coordinate 20,928, forward strand.
TGATCGCACGAGGCGACTTGCCTCGCTTGAGGACTGGGATGACAGTTGCTGTGCGCCACTGGTCAGGAAGGGATCCACTTGCGAACACCCGGTTATAGGCCTCCAGCAGGATGGGGCGCTTGGAAGTGTCGAGATTACGCAAGAGTTGATGGGTTATTCCATCTGGGCCAGGTGCGCTGCGATTTCGTTTTCGCGAGAGAACACGCTCGAGCTCGCAGAGAGTGAAATCCTCTTCGCAGAGCGAGCGGATGTCTGCGGCGAGAGTCAGCTCAGGGGGAGGGAGGGGTGGTGCAGTGTAGCTCGTGGCGCGTGCGACTGCATCCGGGGCAGCGGAAGCAGTAGGTACGAAGGAGGAGGCAATCAGCTCGGCAAGGTCCATTTCTGAAATACCGCGCCCCACAGCGATGGCCAGCACAGGGCAGCGTGGAACCTTGGGGTTGAGCATCGCACGCATTATGCGCCAGCCGCGGCCACGGCGACGTGGGTCCTTTAGTGATGAGCAGACGCCCGTCCAGCTGCGGTCACGAAGCTGCTCAGCGTGACGTCGGCACACCGCGTCGAGTCTGTTGTATAGTGTCCAGGGATTGATGGCGGTGGAGCGCAGCGCCTGTCTTTGAGCGCGGCGGCGGACTGCGCGAAGGTTTAGAAGCTTCACGTCCGGGCAGGGTGACCCCGCAGGCACGACACAGCGGGTCGTAGCTCGCTCTGCGCACTCCGCGATACGCGGGAAGAAGTCATCAGAGGACTGAACACTTGCGCACAATTCGCGGAAGAGAGGCCAGCGGACGACATTGTAACTTCGTACAACACCACGGCTGGGATGACTTGGTGACAGCGTGATCGGGAAGTGGTCCGAGCCGGCCGTGTCTGGTTCGCGCTTCCATTCATAGGAACAACGCTCCGACACGAGGGCCAGGTCAATCACCACAGCGGCCACACCTCTACGGGCGAAGGTAGCTTCCCCAGAGTTCAAGACGAATAGGCCTGTGGACGCAATGACGTCATTCAGGTCCCGACCACGCGTGGAAGTTCGGGGACATCCCCAGCTCACGTGGTGAGCGTTGAAGTCACCACAACACACAAGGTCGCTGTGAAGGGCCGCGACTAGTGGTGGCAGGAATGCAAAACTGGCCACGCTGACGGGGCGAACGTACACACTCACTACCGATGTATCGACGCGGCCAACTCGTACCGTGGCGGCTACACACTCAACAGTTGAACAGCAGAACCGCTCTGTAGACACGACCGCGTGTGCAAGCGTTGCCCGGATGTATAGAGCGGCACGGGGCTTTCCAGGTGGGTGCGAGATGTCGGTACAAGGGACACTGTTGCACTCGGGCAGCGCACACTGCGTGGGACTGCTGTAGCCAATGTAGCCGGGCAGCGACACCTCCTCTGCGCGAACATACGTCTCTTGCAAGGCAAGGACATCGTAGCTGCGCAGGGGAAGGATTGCTGCGAGCTCTGCCTGTCGGCGACGCAGTGAGCGGCAGTTCCACTGCAGTATGCGCGGCCTAGACTCGCGTCGCTCACTCGCCATCACTGGTTAACGCAAGGTGGGTGACCAGCGCTGCAGCACAGAGCGGGCGAACGGGACAGCCGAGTGGCAGAAAGTCCATAGCGGCTGTCAGAGCTGCCGCGAGCACAGTGATCACCGAGTTCCTCTTGTCGGTGGCAGTTTGTGAGTCATTTGCAGAGGGACCACCAGCGGCCGCCGCGTACGAAAAGTTCTCGCAAACCAGGGGGTGAGCACGGGACAAGGTGGTAGAGTCGGGTGTTGGTCGGTCTCCTGTATTTTGTCCACGCACGATAGCGAGCGCCTCACGGCGCGAGATTGGGAGCGACGATTCGGCGCGCACTTCCAACAAACGCCGCTCTTCCTGCCAACGGGGGCAGCGGGGCTCGGTAGCAGAGTGTGCTGCACCACAGTAGAAACACTTCGCCTCCTTCGCGGTGCACTCACCGAGGGTGTGTGGCTTGCCACAACGTACACATCGCCGCTCGAACGTGCACGTTACGTCCGTGTGCCCATAACGACCACAGAGTTCACACTGGGTTGGCCGTGGACGGTGAGCGCGCACGGGGCGGCGCTGCTTGAAAAGTTCCACATGACGGGGAGCCTTGTTGCCGGCGAAGCGCACAACAACGTCGCGGCCAGAGCGAGAGCACTGTAGGACAGGCAACCTCGACCCGATGTTGGCGCGGACTGCATCCTCGTCTAGCGCGGGGTCGACGTTATAGATGACGCCGCTGCAGGTGTTCGTCGACGCTTGCTTCGCGCGCACAGCAATGCCGCAGATGTCGGCCACGGCGAGCAGGGGGGTCAAGGGGAGTTCCGGCGGTGACGTCGACCGCGACGACGTTGCGGCTGAAGTTTACGCGGACGCGACTGACACCCTCCAAAGGAGCCAAACAGGAGGAGATGGCTTCCTGTGTGGCTGTCCGGAAAGTTTCTCTCCTGACAGCCGGTCTGTAGAGCACCGTCTCCGGCTGGGTGACGGGGCTTGTGTGCCGTGGGGACCGGGGACTCGGGTCCCTGGCAGCGGGCTTCTCAGCACGTTGAAATCGACGCCCGGTGTTGATGGGAACGCTTGGTGCGCAAAGCTCTGAACCGCCTGGGGCCCCAGTGGGGGGGAGAGCGGGGAACTCTTCGGCCGTCAGCTGTCCCAGCACGCAGCTGGTGCGAGGGAGTGGGGTGGAGGGAGCGCCATTGACGGGCTCCTTTCCTTTAAGGACGCCCGAACTTGCTGCGCCGGTGGGGGCGGGAGGTGGGTTCCTTGAAGTCAGCTGTGTAGCCTCCGTGACGTTAGCACAGGGGGGAGGGGGTGCTGGTGGACGCTCGTGTGGCATCATTCAACGAAGATGAGGCAGTCCTTTCTTCGCCCCCCGCTTCGATGGGAGGGGGAGAGTTCTTGTTTGACAAGGGGGCACTGTCCCGCCTGATTCTCCTCGGGAATCTCAATGCGGTCGTTACCTTCCTGTTCCACCGTGGCTTGTTCGCTGGAATTTGCCTCGGCGTTAAGATGGCCGACTTGGGAGGGAGGACGAGCCAAGATGGCAGCAGCGGCTTCCTCGGCTGAGGCCTGCGGCGCCTGGTGAGTTGAAGGGGCCAGGGCTGGATGGCAGTTCTGGCGCCTGGCTTGTGGCGCCTGGTACAACCGTGGCGGGTCGTTTGTACCTGCGTGGCTGAGCAGGACTCTTGCGAACCTTGCGAGGACGACGGCGAGGTGAGAGCGGTTTTCTGGCCTCATCTTGCCGAAGGATGTTGTTTGCCTCCCGGAGAAGGAGTTCAAACGCTCGAGAGCGCTTGGAGCTGCCGCTTATGGTGAACCCCTGACAGGGAGCTTGGCGAAAAGTTGTCGTCCATCACAAGGAGTGCCGGGGGGACAGGGGGGGGAATCGGCTGGTGGGGGGTAATAAAAAAACACGATAAAAAAAAAAGCCGATCGAAAAAAGGCTAGGCGGACCTACATCGTCCTATTTAAACCCCGAGGAGGGCTGGACTCGTGCGCGGAGACTCTGGGTAATCGTTATAGGGAAATTAAGAGATAACTAATTCAAATGATAGGGGGAGGTTGAAGGAAAATCATTACTGTGGATGGAGAGTTAAAAAAATAATAATAATAAAAGGAGAAAAAGAAAAACTGAGGAGCTAGGAAAAACGCGTGCGACCGCCTTGAAGAGAAACGAACCTGTAGAGAAACGAACCACCGCAGGCAACGCGGACTGATGGAGGAGGGGGGATAGAGGGGGATAAAAGGAGCGGCCCAAGAGACCGCGACGTCTTTTGCCACTGGAAAGCTTGCCGGCTAGACACCGGCACTGCAGCTTACGGCCCCACTGAGGGTCATTTTCTTTTTTTACTTTCTGTCGTATTCCTGTACATAGTTTTGTACATAAAGCTTGTTTTGAAACGTCCAGCGGCGAAGGCGTCTTCTTCCGAGGCAAAGTCACGAAGACGGCGGCGATCTCCATCGCGAAGCGCGGGCCCGGCCTTGCTTCGCTCCCAAAGAACCTGACCGAACGCTCCACGAGTTCGGACGAAAATTTACTGGCGCAGTCGCACAGGATCGCCGCACCCTGAACGACCACTGGACGAGGCCTTGGAACAAGGTGACCCAAGGACAACAACAAAGGAGCTGCGAGCCCTGGAGTAGCAGCAGCCGAATCCTAACTTCACCTGCAGCGCATCGTGAGCTCCGGGAGGACCCGGCAGGCATCGAGCGAGCGACCAGCAGCCGTCCTCGCGAGGACCGCCACGAGAGGCTTTCCGGGAGACAGCCGAGGGTCAAGCTACGACGCGACGCCGACCAGCTATCCAGCCAGGACGACAGACCCCAGCGTCGAGAGCACCGGCGGAGAGAGTCCGGCATAGTCGCGAACACCACCCCCAGCAAAGTGCACAGGTGAGCCTTTCCTGTCACATTCCTGATGACCTCTGTGTTGTTTGGGCTGGCCCGCTCATATGCTCACTAGGTTCGGGCACTTAAACCCAGACAAGCGCCGCGCTAGCATGATGGGGAGCGAGAGCGGGGATGGTGGGGTTGACCAGAACCATGGCACGCCCGGCCCCTCCATTTCTGAGAAGGAAATGGAGTACAGGCTTAAGCTCGCCGAAGAAGAGCGGCGGTCTTTGGAGATAAAATTGCAGATCGCCCAGCTTCAAAGGGACAGCCCACCGCGAACGCAAGGTATCGGGAGCGATACGACGTCCCATAGCGGCCAAATGAAACTTTTGAGGCACTATGCACAAATGCTGTCAGGTGCGTTTCCAAAATTTCCGGCTGACGGGGAAGTTCCCGTGTGGTTCCAGTCGGTGGAGAGCTCATTAGAGGCGTACGGCGTACCGAGGGACTTCTGGAGTCTCATTATTTTTCCTTTAGTCGCTGAGCGTGTGCCATACCTCTCTACGCGGCTTACCCCCGAGCAACATCGGGATTTCGACACTCTGAAAGGCGTCGTGCTAGATGAGCTTAAACTGTCAGCGGCGGAATACCAAAGGCGATTCCTCACGGCCACTAAGCGCCGCCGGGAAACATGGAAATCATTCGTTACTCGCGTGGAGAGTTATTTGAACTTCTACGTCGAGGCTCGCGGCGTCTCCACTTTCAGGCGCCTGGTCGAGCTTTTCGTTGCCGACCGGATAAAGGCGGGTCTAACCGAAGAAGCGGTCAGATACGTTAAATTGCGCGAAGGTGAAGACTGGTTGAAAGCCAGCGAGCTAGCGCGTTTGCTCCAGACGTTTGAGGAAGCTACCGGGGAAGGTAGTGCATGCAGAAAAGCTGGAGCCGCGAACAAAGGAGAGCCGAGTGGCGAAAGGGTCGAGGGACCGAGCAAACAAAAGTCCCCCCCCAAAGCACTGAGACACAGGCGCGAAGCTACACGAAGGGTAAGCCTTCCATACGAGGCAAGAACCAGTGGCGCTCGCAAGGGTGCCCCAGCTGCGGTGGCTGGCGGCATCATGGAGACAGCTGTCCGTACGATAGCGAGGGCACAGATAACTCCAAGGGCGACAAGCGTACCGAGAAAGTAACTGCGCGCGTCTCAATCAGTGGCGGCGAACCGGAGCTTTCAACACTCCAGGCGGTTCAGCTGAACTGCGAGGAGAGACGGCTAAACGCGATTGTCGACACAGGCGCAGAGATCACAGTGTTGCGAGAAGGCAGTATACCAGAGCACCTCGCTAAGCCACATGGTACCGTCCATTTGGTATCTGCCTTCGGTGAGAAGGTGGAAGCAAAACTCGCCGTTGTCCCTCTCGCGATACAGGGGTCGGGTTCCCCAATCCAAGACATCGGCACCGTGATGCCGGTAATGTGCGCGCTCACGAACAGATTGGCACACACAGATTGCTTAATATCCGCCGCCACCTGGAAACGGCTGCGCGCCTCGCTCGCGGAGAACGGGGAGGTACACGCGGCCGCGGTGGATACACGATCGCGTCCAAAAGCAGACGAAAACGCGAACTTGGGCCACCCCGCTGTGGTTAGTGCCGAGCTTTCGACAAACGACGAGTCAATGCGGGAAACGGTAGCCGCAGCTGAGACCGAGGAGGACCCCCACGGGGCATTGCAGTCTGAGCAACCAAGCGACGCGATAAATTTGCGCGACGAGCAACGCGGCGATGAAATTCGGAGTAACGCCGGGCGAAATGCGGCAATCAGTACCATGCATCTTGTGGATGCAGTACTGTGTGAGGCCACCGCCCTTGCCACGCCAAACCTCCGAACACCGTGCGTGCTCTCCACTGGCGCATCCACTGTAGCTGCAGGTGCGAGCTTGACGCAAATCCAAGATGACGGCTCCAAGATGCCGATTGCCTTCGGTAGGCATTCGTTTACACCGACGCAGACGCGGTGGGCTGCCATTGAACGCGGGGCATCTACAGTAATTGGGTCTATAAATAAATTTGAGGTATGGGGTTTTGGAGATAAAGTACCCGTCATCGCCGACCACTACCCGCTCTCGTACCTCCCATGCAGCAAGCCCCAAGGCGTAAATCTGACACGTTGGTGGGGTGAGGGACCAGCCCGGGCACCATTCGGGTCCTACGGTCTTGTGACAGGAGGGGTTCCCTGCCCTTTTCGTGCAGATGGTGTGTGGCAGAGTGAACTTTCGACCACTGGACTGACTGCCATCACATGATTTTCAAATTGAACTGTGAGACATGTGCGGGTGACATCTTTTTTTTTTTTGCCTTAACCATGTTATGTTGCCTGTCGCACGAACCTTTTTTTTTTTATTTCATTTGTTGCATCTCTTTCATGATGAACAAATCTTGGAAGGGAGGTGTAAGGTCGTGCTCTGCGAGACCCCCCCCCCTGCCAACGCCCACATTCCTCGGCTTGTAATGTCGCGCTCTTCGGGACACCCCCCCCCTCCCCCCTCCTTGCCAACGTCCACATTCCTGAGCTTGAGCGAGCTACACGACAGGAGATAGGGGGGTGCGTCCCCAAGCTATGCGGGTGTGTCGGACGCGACTCACCCCTCTGCGCCTTGCTTGGGATTACCTGCCCAACCCTTTTGCTCCTTCTGCTACCTGCCCGATCCTGGCCGGTGCCGATGACCGCAGGCAACGCGGACTGATGGAGGAGGGGGGATAGAGGGGATAAAAGGAGCGGCCCAAGAGACCGCGACGTCTTTTGCTACTGGAAAGCTTGCCGGCTAGACACCGGCACTGCAGCTTACGGCCCCACTGAGGGTCATTTTCTTTTTTTACTTTCTGTCGTATTCCTGTACATAGTTTTGTACATAAAGCTTGTTTTGAAACGTCCAGCGGCGAAGGCGTCTTCTTCCGAGGCAAAGTCACGAAGACGGCGGCGATCTCCATCGCGAAGCGCGGGCCCGGCCTTGCTTCGCTCCCAAAGAACCTGACCGAACGCTCCACGAGTTCGGACGAAAATTTACTCTTGTCTTCCGGCATTTCGGGGTCGGCGTGGCGGAAGAGTCTGGTCATCTCTTCTGTGAAGAGCACCACGTTTTCGTTTGGGAGCTGCGAGCGGGTTTCAAGCAGCGCTTCGGCCCTCTCCTTGCGGATGACGCTCGTGAAAGTAGCAAGGGAACCAGGTGCGAAATGTGTCCCACGTTGTCAGGGTTCGCTCTTGGTTCTCGAACCAGGTACGAGCGGCGTCTTGCAAGGCGAAGTACATGTCTAAGCTTGTCTTCGCTGGTCCAGGCATTGAAGGCGGCGACTCGGTCGTATGCCTCGAGCCAGCTTTCCGGGTCTTCAAGTGCTGAACCGCGGAAGGTCGGTGGTTCCTTGGGTTGCCGCAGCAGGATGGGCGCAGACGGCACAGGGGCTGTCATCGTCGCTGCGGTCGACGTCAGGGTCTTGGTCTGCCGGGTCTTTTCAGGTAGGAGTCCGTACTCTGGCGGTAGACCTAGTTGCCTGCGGCTAGTTCGCTGCTCGGGGTTGTCGTCGTCGTCTTATCACGACTGGCGCTGGGGTCACGGCTTGACGGGGGCGTCCGGTACATGAAAGAAGCCGCACCTCCACCAGATGTCACGTGGTCGTGACGTCGACGAAGGTAGCAGGCGACGTGTCCGAAATGAAACTGTTTATTAGGCCGAACTTGTGGCCGGTAAACGGAGAGTAAGGTTACAGCAATACAAGCTGGCACTGATAGCGGCGAACAGAGCGTCGGCCGTCGATTAACTGAACATCGTTGGGGCGCGCCGGCTTTTATGCATCACGCGTCGAACATTCTAGCCTTATCACTGGTCATCGCGCACGCTCTGGAATAATCTCGAGTGGTCGCGTCTTGCGCGCAATCTTAACAAAACGATCTACAATAATCGCGAAGGTTGTAGAACAATAAGGCAGGGTTTGAGTTGAGCTTTGCTGACGGTCTTTGTGGGCGAAAACCGAATACAACGAAAGTGAAAATAAGAATAGCGCGTGGCAATATTGTGGCATGCTTAAAACAGTATTGAAAGTTGGGCTAGTTGGTACGTCAGCATGTTTGGGTACAGCGCGAGAACGACGAAGACAGAAAGGGTACAGCGCTCAACCCTTCTGTTCTCTTCCGTCTTAGTCGTTTTCGCACTGTACCCAAACATGCTGTCGCATGGTTGACTGCACTGTCGTTTCCGGTCAACATGGGCGCCCACTAAAAGCACATTTATAGCAACGAGAAAGCACTTTTGCTAACCACATACCCGATGTTTACCACTTTTACCGCAGGAAGAAGTTCTGGGTCATCCTGATCCTGCTTCTGCTCCTGCTTCTGGGTGCCGTTGCCGTGTACTTTATAGTGACCGCAAGTAATGAGTGATTTCGTTTTTACCGTCAACCGAAGGTCGCCAAAGGGAACGGCTACGCCAACGCCAGCAGCTACCCCATGAAATAATTTCGACATCGCCGTATTTAATATTGCCACCTGGTGATTCTGGCGCGTGACAATATCATGTGAAAACTCAAACGGCTCCTTATACGTTCGCCTAAAACGAATCGAAACCGAAACCCATCTTCTTTCTCTACTTAGTATTATGTATTAATTCCCTCCTTCTCAATTCTCCACTTCCTAAAGCTTTCTTCACCTGATGTGGTTGTGCAGTGCCTTCGTGATGGCCCACCTCTGAGCAAGTGACGATGTCACGTGATCTCATCGTGAAGTCGCACACTTTGGCGACCTGTGACGTCATGACTTCACATGACTTTATAAGGGGATAATGATTGTGCGTCACTTAGTGTTGACGCCGACGGTACTTCTCGCGTTTGATGAGGCATCTAAGACTTTCTCTTCAAATATGTGCCCTGATTGGCGTTCTTTGTTACTTCGCTATTACGCCTAAGCCAGAATGAGACAATATCAGCGCCACTATCCCTTTTCAGGTGGAGTTGTCAATTTGTACGCACCTGCTGCCTGCTGCAATAAGAAAATGAATTATTTTTGTGTTTTATATTTTGATTATTCCACTATACCGGGCGCCTCATAATAGCAACTAATTTCAGTATTTCAGCATATAAAACTATATTGTTTAATGAACTCTTTAATATCTCTTGGCCTGTTTGCGTGATGGGGCGGTGTACCGAATCGGAGCTCGTAGACTTGCAGGAGCGTTGCCTTATCAGGAAAATAAGCGCAGGCGAATCTTGGCGCGTGCGTGCCTTAGCTGCCGCTCTTTCTTTCTTTCTTTCTTTCTTTCTTTCTTTCTTTCTTTCTTTCTTTCTTTCTTTCTTTCTTTCTTTCTTTCTTTCTTTCTTTCTTTCTTTCTTTCTTTCTTTCTTTCATTGTTTCCTTGTTTCTTTCGTTCTTTCTATCTCTCTTTCTTTCTCTTTCTTCCTTTCTTTCTGTTTGAAGCATAGCGCAAGGCTCCCTCATAACTGTTTTTCTCCCCCACGCCAGGAATTTCATCTTCACCCACAAGCTGAGCAGTGCAATACTTCAGTTTCTACAGGCAAAAACGACGGTGATGCGTTCATATCGGGCAACAGTGAATCGCAATAACTCGCAATCACAATTCAACTCGAGGACCTCGATGAAATATCAAATTGTAGTATCACAAATAGCTGACCGCCGATAATCGCACGATCGAGAGGGCATCTATTATTGGAAAACGGCGCATGCCAATACGAGTGCGAGTGAGGCACCTTCTCGGGCCCCATTTCATTGCCCTCAAACGCGCAGGTTACTTTTCTGTTTTGTTTTTTGTGGTCGCACCTACAATGCCAGCGACACTTGTGAGGCAGCACAGTATTCGCATGAATTGCAAACGTAACGCTTAGGCAATGTAAATGTTAATTTGGAAGTCATGCGTGGCTGTACCTCCTAGTATGTCCAACACTCTAGGCCATGACCGAGTTATTCTGATATTTACGTCTTTTCTTTTCGTATGTGGGCCTTATTGCATCAAAGTTTTCGAAAGTTGTTTTCATAAATTGCGGCTTGTAACATTTCATACGAGTTTGCAGGCTCCAGTGTATGAAATGCCTGATCACTGAGTACCGAGGAAACAAATAAATAAATAAATAAATAAATAAATAAATAAATAAAACAAATAGATAAATAAATAAATAAATAAATAAATAAATAAATAAATAAATAAATAAATAAATAAATAAATAAATAAATAAATAAATAAATGTCTCGGTTTCGAAGCCCCAATTTCGTGGCAGTACCCCATTAAGCCACTTGTTTCGGCATTGTGAACGTTTATATGCTATTAGGCAAGAGAAATTGCTTTTTGAAATCTTTTTTTTCTATGTAGTGTTGCCTTGATACCAGAAATATAGGCGCACCATTACACATGCCGTTCTAAACAAATAAACCATTGAGGATACAATGCTTTTAAACTTTTATCTGGGTCGCCAGAAGTAAAGAATTCGAGAAAGTGATTCCAAGTCCCGGATCTCCTTCCAACGCTAATTTTCCAGCGCAATACAATTTAATGTATATCGTCTCCATTAATCAAAGTTATAATTTGCGTTTGTTCCGTTCAGTCGCTGAAAGTAGTGTTTTGAAAGCACGCGTACTCGTGCGATGCGCTTCGTTTCATGTCTATGTCGGTTTTGGCATTCCCACGTGACACGCAGGTGACGATAGCGGAAGCGGAGGCGATGACGATGACGGCAATGAAGATAATCAAGGTATACATCACATTACCAAGAAGAAACCAACGGCGAAAACCCCCAAGAGCCGCCCTACAAAAGCGCTCCACACCACATCTCCCACTCCGGACCAATTCAAAGGTATCTGCGAATGCGTCGTGTGCTTTATTCGCGCGAAAGATGCGTGATGACCATGTTTTGTTGAATCCTTATATATAGTGATGAAAAAATCCGTAAAATATTTCTAAATAGTTCTAGGTATTTCAAACCATTCTGAATTGGTGTTCTTATAACAACTATGATTCAGCGAAACGTCTAATCCCCGTGCCCCCGCTTCTTTCTTTTCTTTTTTATTCACGGAATACCTATTCCCTTTTAACAAGACTATGAGGACCCAGTTGGTGCATACTCATGAGAATTACTTAGCGCAAGAAAAACGCAGCACACAAGAAAGACACACAAGGGACAAGCGCTTGTCCCCTGTGTGTCTTTCTTGTGTGCTGCGTTTTGCTTTCGCTAAGATATCAACTTCCCTTTTACTCACACAATTCGTCACGGAGGCTCCCTCCCCGCACCCTCGTATCCACAGTTGCCCTCTCCCCCCTCCTTTGCTAGGATTGGACGAGAGGGTACGAAGCCTATGCACGCTAGCGCTAAGAAAATCAGTTCCTAGCCTTCAGGAAGACAAGTTCACTTGTCAAAATGTCGGCTTGAGCACACAACCCTTATTTTACCGATTCTTTTCATCGTAAGCTTCCATCTTCCCCCTTGCTGCCATTTTCTTGGATTTCTTATATATATATATATATATATATATATATATATATATAATAGTGTACACGTACTATACATAAAAGTAGGAGCTAAGTTGTGGCCGCGAGTTGTAGGCGAACTCCGGTGCGCAAGTTGGTTTTACGACGCTCCTTTTCGGTAATGGAAAAAAAAGGCGGCTTCAAGGCAAGACACGAGTAAATTTTATTGTTTTACTTTTACGTAGCTTGTAGTTGCGGGTGCGGATTACCTACAAGGTGCGTAATACCGGAGAAAATGCGGTATCTTAAAATCAGGGCATTCTCGGGAAGAATCGCCTTCCAGCGTGATAAACCGTAAGCAGTGTAAACAAAAGAAGTCTAAGCGTACAAGGAAACAAGTGCGAAGAACAAATAGTATGAACGAAGTGTGAGACATTTCAGACTCACTTTAACATTTCACACGGAGGCGTTGCTTTCGAAAATACATGGTTAAAAAGTACTTTCAAACATGACCACGAAAAACACTTCGCCTCCTTTCCATCAAACTTATAAAATTTTGTTTCCTGGACAATACCAAGGTACTCGGGTATCGTATTTGATTGGTGCAGTAACGTAGTTTGAAAGCCATGCGAATACTGCGAAATCGTGTCAGGCGCCACGCTTAGTGCTGGCGTTCTCCGCGTGTTTTATGAAGAATTAAGTGGCGAGGAGGAAATAGCACACCTCTAGGAAGGGTAGTGAAGGCGAAAAAGAAACACTTTCTGGCCTTTAAAGTAAGACTGGTTTAGAGGCCCTTTAATCGACGGCTGGCTGACGCATGCGTTACCATTACTGTCGGTATCCTAGGTCTCTACCATCGGATACGTGTCATCAATCTTGTGCCTGTATAACGCTGCCCATTCACCGAATTTTGGGAGTAATTAAACTTTCGGCAAGTTAAAGATGGATGTGCCTTCGGCATCTTGTGGTGCTTGTATTCTCGATGCCTGTGCTCTGCTGGGACTAACACTTCGCACTGTGATTTAATGTTGGCTTTTTAGGGTAAGGTGGGGGCAAAATGAGACAAAAATTTGAAAATAGTGAATATTTATTTTTATCTCACTCTTTACCCATAAGCGACAATGCAGAAACTTTCCTTTGGGTACAAGGTATGTGCTACATAAATATGACCATGTTGCCACTGTTAAAAAGTTTATTTTAAAAATAAATAAAAAATGCACCAGATGTCTCATTTTGCCGCAACCTGCGGGGGCAAAACGAAACAGTGTGAAAAAAAAATTTAACCCTTCAGTTTTTGCAGTAGAAACACTTGAAATTAAACTCCGTGGGCCCTCACGCAGCCTTCATGACCACAGTCCTTGCACTCCACGCATTGAATCCAGACAGAATCCGGTGCTGTTTTGCTCCAAAACTCCTTGCAGATCAAACACCACCAGTCTTTATTTGTGCTATTGTTGAATTTTGTTGAAAGCTTGCACTTCATTGGATTATTAAAACGATTGGACGCTAGATATAATCTGACGCATCTTCTTCGCCTCCTTTTGCGGTTTTGGTGCAGAACTGCACGGGCGTTTCGTGGCTTTCAGCTTCGTCAGCCGGGCTTCGTGAGGCGATGAAATTAAAACTGTGCTAGATTCGAATTTTCTAGCACAAATTTGGTATTGATGGAAAACTCGATGGCGAGACATGTTTAGAACGGCTTGATTTGGATATTCTTCCAAATCTGTGTTCGCCTCTTGAGAGCATCTTTGGGAACGCGGAAGAATCTCGATGCAGCACGAATGAAGTGGGTGTCCTGAACTACAGTCAGTGCTTTTTCACGTCGTTTTCCTCCCAGGAAGCTTTATATGATATTCTCTTGGGCGTCCGAACCTTCCTAAACAATAAAATATAATATATATAGAGTGTAAGTAAATGGTTCACTTAATGAGACACTCTCAAAGGCAATTCAATGCCTTTTTGTCGTGTTTTGCCCCCCCCCTGACATGCCCAAATTAAAAAAAAAAAGCTTCCCCATCTCCCGCTAAAGGGAACCATGTGTGGATGCGAAGCAGCGGGGAGATGGAAACGTCGCCGCTCTCGTTTCGCGGCAGCGGCCCGGGCGCTCATCGCGGCGCTGCACAGGAGAGAGAATGAGGCGCACTCCGGCATTTTTATGGTGCCCCCAGCGGAGTATGCAGCTGTCGCACCACCTGTCGCGCGCCGCTCCGTTGACGATTCCTAGAGGAGAGAACCGAAGGAGAGGAGAGAGAGAGGGGACACGCATGCGCTGTGGGACACGGGAGCCGCACCGTAGAGTAGAAGATTCCTAGAGTAGAGAAAGCGTGTGAGCGTAGGAGAGAGCGGGAGAGTACGCGCATGCGCTGTGGGGATGTCGGACGTGGGCGCCGCTCCGTAGAGTAGAGGATTCCTACAGCAGAGAAAGGGGCTGAGCGTAGGAGAGAGGACGCGCTGTGGGACGCAGGCGCCGCTCCGTGGACTATTCCTAGAGTAGAGAAAGGGGGGGGAGCGTAGGAGAGAGAGAGAGGAGACGGGCATGCGCTGTCGTGGTGTGGGACGCGGGAAGGAGGGATGGACTAAGTCCCCCCACCCCCAAACACATGCAAGGAATGGAGTCAACCTGGGCGACACGCACCACCTGCCTCTCTGTGCTCTCGGCCATGAGTCTCCATACTGTAGTGGTGGTTGACGGCCTTATACTGTACTACAGTTTTCTGGTTCGCATAGTGGGTCCTTCCCTACTTCATGTAAGTAGCCGGACGCGGGACGCGGGACGGACGCGGGACGGACGCGGGAGGGACGGACATAGTCCCGAGCATAAGATGCTTCGCATCTAAAAAAATTTCCGCTTTGGCCCCGCGCACCAAGTGAACGCTTTGGCCCCGCGCACCAAGTGACCGAGAAGAATTTCGCCCCTTTTTGACGGGTCACGAACACACACACACCAGCCGCGTAATTTTTCCCACGCGAACGCTGTGAGCAATCATCAACTTTGACACATAAAAAGGTGGACAACTACCAGCACCTCTCGCTGAAATATAGAAACAAAGAAAAGTGCTTTCTGCATTAGCTATAGAGGTCGGCAAAGCCAAAATGTCGCGTTTTGCCCCGAGTCTCATTTTGACCCGCCTTACCCTAAAGGCGGTAGCGCGCGCTCATTGTGAGCGCTAGTTCCTGACGAAGGTGTGCTTTATCGGGATTCTTAATAACTGTTTGGGTTAAACCTCCCAAAACCACCAAGTGATTGTTAGATACGTTGTAGTGGAGGGCTCCGGAAATTTAGACCCTGGAATTCTTTATTGTGCACCTAAATCTATGTACACGGGCCTCGAGCATTTTCGCCTCCATCGAAAATGCTGACACCGCGGCTGCGATTCGATCGCGCGACTTGCGGGCAGCAGTCAGGTGCAATAAACACTAGAACACCGTGGTGGGTAAAAAAGAAAAAAACGCGTAGCAATTGTTGTTATAGCATTTTTGTAAGACAAGGATGCGTCTGTATCGCGTTTCCTCGTGGCCAGTGTTCGCGCCCTACTCGTGTATGCTACAAAGTGCGCGGCATATTCGAGCAGTACCCCCTACCGGACCATGAGAGATTGTCGCCAAAGACTGATAAACGTCAAAACTGCATCGGCGCAAAGCTGAACATTTTGACAGAGTTGCCTGTCTGGTTGGGTAATTAATTAAGACTTTGCGTTCTCCGCTTCTGCAAATGCCCAGAGCCGCCACCGACCCCGCGTCCTGAACGGAAACCGCGCACTGACGACGGCAACATTCTGCTGTGCACAATCAGCCACCGTGCCTTCCACAATGGCCTGTACCCGCATGACGGCCTCTGCGACCTCCTGTTCTACACCATGGCCTACTACGAGCCCACCTCGAAAGAGATCCTCGGATCTTACGACGTTTTCAGCTTCGACGTGTTCCGCACCAAGGTGAAGGACACGCCCGCCGATAGCAGGACCCAGTACGGCGTCTCTTTCGAATACAGGCGAGTTGCGCGCTCACATTGTTAAAAAGAAAAAAAAGTTAGTAGAAGGAAAGTAATACAATAAAAGAAGTAGAAGTGGTAGAGCTTATATAATATGGGGGACTCTTTAAGATTCGCCTTCAAGAGTAGAATGCGATAGCGTGATTAGTACCCATTTGCATCGCGTGCTAAATCACTAGCCTAGCTTGGCTTCTCGTTGGACACTTCGCCGTGCCGTACGGAAACGAATGTCTGTGCGCGTAACATTAGCCGTTTCAAACTATCTTGAAATACCTCCTGCAAGTACATTTGCGAATTGCCCGGTATGCCATATTTCCTTTTCCCAATTGGTAAAGTACCCCCAACCTATCCGTAAGGCCACACGCGCACCTGCGCGTCTGGCGCGTCTGCGCCATCTGGCCAGATGCGCGTCTGCGCATCTGGCCACTATGTTGATGCTGTTGCCGGTGTTAATGAAAAATTATGCCGGAGCGCTTTGTCTTCGGTAGAACTTTAAGACCACCAACTCGATGCATAACTCGTGTCTTGAGGCCTCGTGTAATTCTACGCTTCTTCCACCAAATATTACACATGTTAGCGGCACTCCTCGCACTACATAACATTCATGGTCTTTTTTTTTTTTTCGAAGTAATTTTGAGCACGGGCGTGGTACTGTGATACAACGCCTGCTTGCCACGCGGAAGGCCTGGGTACGATTCCCACTCGAACCAACGATTTTTTATGATTTATTTATTTGCAGCTATTTTGATTTCGCACTCACAGACAACGCTGATTTTTCGCTGAAAACCAATGACACCGATTGCGGAATTTCTAGGAAGCGGGCTCTTAACGCTACCGCATTAAATATGGTAGGTCAGACCACCTACACGTCATGCTTCACTGGCCCGCATTTTGCCGTTAGGGGTCGGAGTCATAAATATTACATGCCAAGCACTTATTAGCTAACCAAATCTATCTATCTATCTATCTATCTATCTATCTATCTATCTATCTATCTATCTATCTATCTATCTATCTATCTATCTATCTATCTATCTATCTATCTATCTATCTATCTATCTATCTATCTATCTACAAGACGCCTCCGTCTGGATGGTCTTGTTGTCGTCTCCTTAGCTTAGCAAATATCAAAATTGGCACAGGACGACCTGATATGTAACGACGAACACGACTCACGGGTGATAACATGAATAACGTGACTTCCCTGTCGCGTATGTGGATAAATCCTTTTACCCATTCACGTGCGGCGCATAATCATATACCATAAGGCATGGTGTGCGGCTATGCGCGAGAGATCGTTCTCAGTCTATAAGAGCAAATACTTTTGCGGCGCCGGAGTCCGTGATGTTGGCAGTGGTTAAATATCCCGTTGAAAGCAAAGAAACTCGCGGTCCGATCAGGGATTGAGTCCAGCCGCTCTGCATGGCACTCAAATATTCTACCACACAGCCACGCCAGTGCTTCAAATGGTTAGGGACGATGACCAAATAAACTATTTTACAGATCGGTTTCGGTGCCACCATGTTAACCTTGCCATTTTACACATTTAGCAAATAAACGGAGAGTGCTACGGTTGACGTATACATGCACGTGATGATCGTTGGTTGGTTCATTCGACGTTTTGTCACGTAGCGGAATGTAAATCGGGGGTGAGCGAATATTCAAAAATTTCGAATCACGATTCGAATAGCGTCCTAATCGATTCGCTACTCAAATAGAATAGGGCACATTAGAAAAACCGAATACTTTTCAAATATTTTTTTAATAAGCTCCGATAGAAATACTTCAAAGCAACGAAAAGATAGAACAGAGATGCGTAATGCCTCTTGTTTTAAATCGTAGGGATTATCGAGATGCATACATCCCAAGGTTTTACGGGACTATCGACGCCAGATTACAAGATGAAGGGTTTTTGATTAAAGCTACGGTGTTGCCGAAGCGACAGAGTAATCACTACACTACCTTTATTATGACATTCACGATGTTGATTCATAGTTATGGTTTAATATGTATATATGAGTTTTATTTAAAGTGTGTTGACAGTGTCACGTTGAATACTGTTGTCCCTTCTATATTTCAACATGCAATTACAAAATATTTCTCACGCTTTACTTGCTGCTCTATACGACCTTGCGTAAGTTTACATCTTTGTGGTGTTTGTCGCTTAAAAGAAATAGTAATATTCCTTTGAGAATGCCTGTGCATTTTTCTTTCGAATAAAATATCGGGTGGTTCTTGGGTGTATTGAAAGTGCTTACATAACCGTTATAGGGCTCCTTTGAAAATGGTTGCCTTACTATTCAAAAAATATTCGAAAACTATTTGATTCGTATTTGATTCGGTTCTAAAATTCACTATGCGCACACCCCTAAAAATCGGAAAACATTCGTTTAACAGCCCAATGTGATGACACCCTAATGGCTATCGTGAAATCGTCTCTACAAGCATCATCTCGGGGCAATGCGAGGGGGGGGGGTACAGTGTCGGCTGTCGCTTTTATGTCAGTGTAGTAAACTATGTATGAATCATCAAGATATAGTGAAGCGTTGTGCTAATACGCATATGATCGCTACGTATGATATGCAAATCATCGTCCCGTAGCGTGCACTACATGGGGATGAAACTCTCGTCTCCGCTTCAACGTGAGTGCCGATGTTAAGTCGGATATTGAGACCTTTTACACGCCAGTGTGCTCGATATCCCTGGTAAGCAGACAACCACACCACTACTCAATTTTCAAGAGGACGTCCAAGCAACTCGTAGCGCTTGACTGAAAGCGAAAAATGTGGCATAGGCTGCTGCCAGCTGACTGCTTCGCACAAAAATTGTTCCCAAAACGCGTAACATCTGCGGGATTCTTATATTTACATCGTGCAAACAGACGCTGAAAATGCATTTCGTAGTCTCTACACTGGAATCTAATGGTCATTGTATTGATTGGCTTAGGTACGGAAAGTTTATCGCCGATCAGCTGAAATCGCCTGACGCCCAGAACAGCCTTAAAGGACCTGTGGAACGACCGCATCTACCACTACGGAATCCTAGAGTTATGGGCTGACCCGAGTGACATCCAGAGCACAGACAAGCTCCAGCTCTTCACGGTCAGTATGCACGCTTCAGGTCAATCGACTCTTTTGCGAATTGGAGTTTTGTGGGATAGTGTGGGCTCGCATTACTTGACAGGGCGTAAATATTTTTGTTCTTATGAGAAGACAGCCTCTTTTTGTCGGCCATACTAGGTATATTCAGATTAGCTTGTAGCCAACATTGCAGAACAGCCACAAAAAAGGCAGAAAGGAAAGCAGTTTGACGCTGTTCAGCACAAAACAGAAAGAACAAAAGCGCAGCTAGCGCTACGTCGCGCAAATTTCAGCAACAGTAGAGCTAGCGCGCTGTCTGGTGGTGAATTTTCGCACTGCATTAAATATGTAGGGTGTGGCTGGCTGAAGCAATCGTGGTCGTCCATCTCGTCGTTTTCATCTCTCGACCTGGCCTAAGCATGACGACGCCGTAGCGGTAGCGACGAGACTGGCGTGGCATGGCGCCGGCGCACCAGGATTTGGGGTATTGCGGACGTGTTAAACGTAGCATCTCTCCCCCATCGTTGTCGTTGCATACCACAGTGGATTAATGGGCGCAGTTAAGCACAAGAGGAAGAGGAGGACGCAGTTGACGAAGAGAATGAAGAGTGCGTGCCGGTTCAAGATTATAGATTTTCTTGCGCTGCACAGTATTGCTTTCTAGCTCTTTCTCTGTATATTTCTTTCTCTGTCTTTGCCTTTTTCTTTTGTTTTTCTCTTTCTTCTTTTTTTCTCCATCTTTCTGTGTATTTGTTTCTTTATCTCTCTTCGTGTGTATCAGCCTCTCGACTTCTCTGTTTCTCGGAAGTTTTTTCTGATTTCTCTCTTCATCTGTTTTTATCTATCTATCTATCTATCTATCTATCTATCTATCTATCTATCTATCTATCTATCTATCTATCTATCTATCTATCTATCTCCATTTGTTTTCTCCCCCGTGAGGTTATTGCATCATTCGCTGGAAGAATCGGCGCACGTCTTCGGGTAGTGAAGCAGTAGATGATGGCGATACAACGAAAACGAAGACAGCACACGTCAGTTCATGATTAGGGTCATCATCTGCGTACAACACACGGCCAACCTAGACCTCATTTGCTCCGCTGTAAAATCAGCCACAGCTTCATTAAACCCATTCTTCAGATTACCATAGCCTAAAATGTAAAGCTGCTTCAGCCAAATGTTTTCGGGGCGCAGGTTAGTTATCCCGAGAAACCCCGACAGCCTTGTTTGAGCTAGCAGCCGCAGCACAGTACCACACTACGCTAACGATGTATGCTAGTAAGGGTAACTATGAATACCTCGGTAACTCTGCGGTAATGGCATGGCGGTGCTGAGGATAGTGTCACTGCGTTGAATATAGGCCGACCTTATTGCAGATTGTTGAGTGCCGAGATCGAAGCACCATGTTTGTAGGAGCTGACCTAGGTGGAATTCAGGTAGCGTCGTATACGGCGACAATGCTGAGTATACGTAGAACATTTTGAACACAAATAGTATGTTTAAAATGTAAAATATACTAAAATTTCCTGTTGCCGATCCAGGCGCGTTTTTGTCGTTCACTATGAGGTCGCATTGAATTTCCTTATTAATAAACTCCAAGGGCTACAACATCCCCCACGGCTCGCATGTTCTGTGTGCGAGTGAGAGCACATAGAAGCGTGCGAGTGCAGCCGACAATCGCGGCGCAGAAGGATAGAAAGCGCGCGTCTTCCATCTCGCGAAAGGCCCACGGGGGGGTCACGATGGGGGTGAATGATATGCGTAGGCCCTCAGGAGCAGTGTGCTGTTCGTTGCAGAGCATGAGGTTGCACGCTCCCTATCGTGGCATTAATCACCATGCTGCTCGTACCTTTGTACACTCCGCGTTATGACGTTTTGCTACCTTTGCTCGAACGCCCAGGAAGCACGGTCAGTAGAAGAAAAAATAAGTCTACATTTTTCGTCTGTCCTTTCTAGCCGGTCGATAAGGCTGAAATTCACTTACGAGCTTCTGCATCTCAACAACTCCTCGAAAACTTTCTCGTATTTCTGCTCAAGTGTCGTCTGCTAAAAGTCCTGAATGTGAAAAAAAATTACACCATCTCCCGCTAAAGGGAACCATGTGTAGATGTGAAGCAGCGGGCGCTAACGCTTACACTGGCGGCGGCGTTGACGCTGGCGCTCATCGCAGCGTTGCGCAGGAGAGAAAACTGGGGAGGCGCAAAGCAGGCAGTGATGGAGCAGTTTTTCCTACTAGAACATGCCAATCGCTGCTAATGGGCAATGAGAGACAGAAGACTCCGACTGGACACAGAGACCCGCACTCCGCTTTTAGTTAACGCGCACGCTGCGAATTTTTATTGTTCAACAACGCACAGGAGAAATCTCCCACCGGCACCACCTTGGAGGTCAAGATCCATTGCTATATATACGGGATGGCCAGTGAACGGTTGTGCAGCGCGAGCAGTCGGTTTTTTCAACCAAGAAACTCGCTAGCAGACGCTGCCTGCGTCGGCGTCGCGAGGCGAGAGGGAGGAGCGTAGGAGAGGAGGGGGTGACACGCATGCGCAGTGGGAGTGTGAACGCCGTGGGCAGGGATGCGTAGAGGAGAGAGGGGGGGGAGCGTAGGAGAGGAGAGAGAGGGGGGAACGCGCATGCGCAGGGGGGAGTTAGACGCCGCGGGCAGGGATGGAGAGAGGGGGGAGTGTAAGAGGGGAGAGAGGAAGGGGAGGCGCATGCGCAGTGTGGGTGTGGTTGCCGCGGGGAGGGGATGCCTAGAGGAGAGAGAGGGGGGAGAGGAGGTTTTTTATTTTTATTTTTTTTTCAACTGTTTGCGCATGCGCAGTAAGGGTGGGCACGCGGCACACCACCACCACCACCACCGGATTAAGCTTCGCCATAAGATGCTTCACATCTAAAAGAACGCACGAACAAAATGTGTTTCATGAAATGCTTAGCTAGTGTCTACAATATTCCGGTGAGCTGCGGCTAGATATACATCGGCCAAATTGGCCGGTGTATTAATGACCGCTTCTCAGAGCACGCCTTGTCTATCAGAAATGGGTCGGGGTCTTTGCCATATCAATGCACGGCATGCATGTGTGACCCTCTGCTGGGCAACGCACGCATTTCGCGGAAGAGTAAAAACGAGGTGGCTCGTGAACTGGCGGAGGCTATGTACACGCAGAAATTTGGTGATCGTTGTATCCGCGTCCCTTCCGTGACCATTTATCAGAATGATCTGCCTAACAGAATTTGATTATGTCGTGTTTCTAGAAATTATTTTACTTTTTCTGCTCTTATACGCTGGCTTGACAGTTGTGAAGCAGAGCTCTTCGACTTATAAAAATTGGCCGCGTATCTGCGTGCTTTGCTGCAAGTGTCGTCGAAAGACGATGGTCTTGTGTCTGCCATACAACTATGTTTTGCCTTGCCTCAGACAGCACCTACTCTATGTTGAATCGGCCGCATCTGGCTGGCATTGATAAAATAGAGGAGGCGCTGCGCGAGATATGGACTGCGCAAGATACGCTGCGCAGACATGCTGAGCCGCTGCGCGAGATATGCTTAACCGAGGGCCACTGCCAGCGGCAGCACCTTATCGTCGGCACAGGGCTTTTTTCGTGCATAGCGTCGCAGTTCGTGTACAGCGTCGCATTTTCAGCGCAGCCTAAAAACTCTAGGGTCTTAAATATTACGTATCTATGTATTTTCTAATAAAGGAACACACGACCTGATATATACACATTAATGTTGCCCCTCAGATATGCGTAGTATTTGCGTTTTGATCAAAAATGTTCACAAGTATGAACGCAAATACCAGTTCAAGATGGCTGGGCGTTCAGAAAGTGGTTAAACTTTGGCCGAGTGGCTGAATCGGGTGACAGACAGACAGACAGCCAGACAGACAGACAGACAGACCAAAATTTCTGCGTTGAAGTATTCCAAGAAAGACTATCGTCTTTAAAATTTAGTGGCGAGTGTGCACTTGTACGCGTCCTGTCTTCTTCGTCCCTGCCCGAGCCCTTGCGCCAGTCAATTCAGCTTCAGCCATGTACCAACTAGCCCGACAGAAAACGCTACTAAAATACGATGCTTACGTTCTCGGCACCTCCTGTCTTCAAGATTTTTATCTAGCAGTTGTATAAAAGCCTTGTTAATTGCACACACATGTCTGCCCTACATAAGCTTGGCGTTTGTCCCATCGAAAGATCACTTTCTGCAACGCTGCTTGTTGTCTCCCCGATCCCGTGTGTTTTGCGTTTCCTAATGAATCGCTCACTGGCCTTCACCCACCCACCTCGAAGTTATTTTACAACGGTTCAAAATCCAAATAAAGCAGAATTTTAGGGGAAGATGGAGGCTTGAAGAGATGAAATATACACACGTGTCCGTTATGCGTTCGCGTAAGACGATTTGAAAACGAGAGCAATCTTCTTTTAAATGCGAATGCATTTCATAGTCAGGCTATGTCAGGCATCCGGCGTTGGCGTTGGGCGGCGTTGGCGTTGTGCGGCGTTGTCCGCGGAGGAAGAGGAGGAGGAGGATAGGTTGAGGAGGTGTGTTCGCCGGCAGGTGTTAGATGTGAATCATCTTATGGCGAAGCTTAATCCGGTGGTGGTGGTGTGCGGCGTGACCACCCTTACTGCGCATGCGCAAACCCTTTCAAAAAAATAAAAAACCTCCTCTCTCCCTCTCTCTCCTCTAGGCATCCCTCCCCGCGGCAACCACACCCTCACTGCGCATGCGCCTCCCCTCCTCTCTCCCATGCTACGCTCCCCCTCTCTCCTCTAGGCATCCCTGCCCGCGCCGTCCACACTCCCACTGCGCATGCGCGTCCCACCTCTCTCTCCTCTCCTACGCTCCCCCTCTCCTCTAGGCATCTCTGCCCGCAGCGTCCACACTCCCACTGCGCATGCGCGCCCCCCTCTCCTCTCCTACGCCCCCCCCCTCTCCCTCTCTCGACTCGCGACGCGGACACAGGCAGCGTCTGCTAGCGAGTTTGCTAGCAGACGCTGCCTGTGACTGCTAGCGTCTGCTGCTCGCTAGCAGACTAGCGTCTGCTAGCGAGCAACGTCTGCTAACCGACTGCTCGCGCTGCACAACCGTTCACTGGCCACCCCGTATATATGGCAATGGATCTTGACCTCCAAGGTGGTGCCGGTGGGAGATTTCTCCTGTGCGTTGTTGAACAATAAAAATTCGCAGCGTGCGCCTTAACTAAAAGCGGACTGCGAGTCTCTGTGTCCAGTCCGAGTCTTCTGTCTCTCATTGCACATTAGCAGCGATTGGTATGTTCCAGTAGGAAACACCGCTCCATCGCTGCTTGCTTTACGCATCCCCAGTTTTAAATGCGAATGCATTTCTTAGTCGGGCTATGTCAGGAATCCGGCGTTGGCATTGTCCGCGGTGGCCTCGGCAGGTGTTATAGTGAGTGGAGAGGAGGAGCGCGCTCTGGTGCGTGAGGGCGCTAGCATCGCGGGAGCTCGGCGGAGCTATATATGAAAAAAAAAAATTTTTTTTAAATAAAAAAAGAAAAAAAAGAACAACAAGAAGAAAAGAAAATTAAGAAAAAAATAAAAAAAAATAAAAAAAGAAGAAAAAAAACAGAAAAAAAAAGCAAAAAAAAAAAACTGGCGCTGCGCCGTGCTCCCGACCAGGCTGCAGAAATTTGGCGCCTTTTCCTTCTTCGAACCACAACCACCATATATAAATGGAGTGAAGCGCGCGCGAAATGCATTCGCATTTCCTCACGATTCCCTTCGGGGAGGTGGGGGGCATTTTCTTCCAGCGATGTGTTCATTCCCCCCCCCCCCCCACTCCCATTTCATTCCTCCGAAAGCTTTCTGCAAATTACGTGCTCTTGCACTGCCTCGGTTCAATGGCCCACCTTTCGCCAAGCGAAGGTGTCTTGGGATTACGTCATGATATCATAATTACGTCGCGAATTTTCGTGATTTGTGACGTTCGTTATACAATATGATGGCGTCATCATGTGATAATTTCTTGCGTTGCCCCTTTTGCCGACGCCGACGGTCACCTTCAGACTTTGTGGACGCATTGAGAGCTTTCGCTTCATGGATGAATATCCCAGGCCTCGTACACCCGAATTCTGTATAATGCGCAAGGACAGGGGTCGGCAACTTGAGGCCCGCGGTGCAGGGTGACATGAAGCTTCCCCGCACGACGTCAGAACGCCCAACCCTCCCCTCCAAATTACTCATGAACACTTCCCGACTAACCCATGAACACAACCACGATTTTATCCATCCGTCGGTGAGCAACCTTGATGTAGATAGTCCCGAGTCACCACCGAAAGTCTCATTGTAAAAGCTTTTTTTCTGTGTGCCTGTAACCTTTGTTTATAACTTGCAACCTCATGACATGCGAGCCGTCAAAACAAACAATTTTATTCCCGTTTTGTACGTTACTGTCAATTCGCCAATTTTCCTCATTGCCTGCGGCCCCCCGTCCTCCCCTCCACTCCCCCCCTTCGACTTGTCGTGCGGGTCCCGCCGTGTCGGCTTCATCAAACTCGGCCCGGGTCCCGCTGTGTCGGCTTCATCTAACTCGGCCCACCGCCAGATAAGGTTGCCGAACGCTGGGCAAGGGTGTCCCGACCTTCTGTGGAAATATGGGGGCCGATACCTAAGGTAGTGCAGCCATACCTAGTGTCTCACTTAGTCACATGAGCATCATCCGTTGGATATGATGCATTGCCGCCATGTCCCGCTTCGACCTCCTTTGTGAGGGCACAGTGGAAGAAGAAACCGTGAACAGCCAGCAACTAGACCGCTCCTTTGAACTGCACATTACCAGCACTGTCAAAGCGATTGCTAATTATGGCTGTCCACTGTTCTAACACTTTCACGGTCTTTATTTTATGTTCGCATCATGGCCCTTGCAGGAGCTAAAGAAGCGCCAGGATGTGCTCGGCGCGGACAAGAAAGGACACCGCGTCCTTGGATTCCAGCACGTCGACGTAGAATATACGAACAAGACTGCAGATAGCGCCAACTACCTGATCAAGTGAGCGTTTATTTTCCTGTTCTGCATTGAGATCGTGCGCGTTTAGAGTGATTGTATCGCGGCACAGCGCCTGTCTGGGAGCTGCACATGAACTACTGCGGCGTTCAGTGCTATACGCGATGCCGCGAGCAGGATACAATCGTGTCACACGTCGCGGTTGGAAATACAATTGCATTGTAGTCGTGTATTGGTACCAAATGCAGTGCCAAAGGACAGAATGTCTGCTGTCGGGTTTGTGGCGGTACTAAGGTGGTGCACAGGTTCAACCAAACAAAGAGCCTTCCAGGCCTACCGATTGCCGGGCAGTACCAATTGCCAAGGCAATTTATTCGGTCAACTGCTGCTCTGCAACGCAACAATCCATGCTATCAACACTCGTAATGTAGGCTTATAGGCTTATACCTCGTAATAGGTATATATAGGCTTATACCTCGTAGGCTTATACTCGTAATGTAGGCTTATATCTCGTTTTCGCACTGACTATAAATTACAGTCATTGAAATACAACCTCCCATATACTCTAAATAAGCATAAACATATACATCAACCCGTGCTTAAAACAATTACGTGAAATATTTCTCAATTACTAATGTTCATACATTTCAATTATTTCATAAACTTGCACTGTATTTTCTCTGTATGCTGCTGTAGAAGTGTATATATTGTATAGTGTGCAGTGTATAGTATATAGTGTAATAGTGTATAATAGTGTATATAGTGTATATAATCTCTGTATATAGTGCTTGTAATAATTACCATTTCTTTTCTGTGAAATAACCTTGGAGCATTTCTCTTAGTATTGTTCGTTGTTGAGGAGCGTTTATGTAAATATTTTTTTCTACAGACTGTACGTTTCTTGTAAATTTGTTCAGCTGTCACTAATTGTCATGTAAATTGGTCTCCTGGGTCCCGAGTCAAGCTGTTTATTACAGCTTTTAGCCCAGGAGACCATTCCAGAATGTAATATTTTTTTTATAATCTGAAAAACAAAGAGAAAGAGAGAGAGAGTGACTAAGTCGTCTGAGACGGGACGAAAAGGCAGGAGGCTGAGTTACGCGGACACACATCCATTTATTCCAGACGAGTTTCAGCCCAGGAGCTAATCTACGCGTCACACGCATGCCGAACACCCTTTGTGAATAGCTTCGCTTCGCTTTGCATAGATGGCAGTACGTTCGACAGGCAGAGGTTCGCAAAAGGCGGTACTCAGCGTCCGGCCACTCGGCGGTGGCGTGAAGCAGGGAGGGTGACCGGAGAGGGTGACCATTGTGTCATGTGAACACCCGTAGATCACATGACACAATGTGCTTCGCTCAAGTTGTTGACCCAATGATTTACGCTTACTGTAGCCTAACCGCTTACTTAGTTTGAAAAAGCCGTTTCGTATCTCTGCAATCACGAAGTTGCTACAATAACAGTAGATGCCTAGTAGACGATTACGATACATGGCAGCACGAGTACTTTTCATTCTCTCTGTGGGAGGGGGTTTCAGTGCGTAAAACTCGTTGTTTCTAAGCGAAGGCACGCTCCAAATAACAAACATTCACCACTTTTCATTATTAATTCTCGGTAAAACACCGTGTTCCATCCGAATATCGGAGGCGGGGAGGCGGGCCTCTAGGGCACCCCCCCCCCCCCCTTTCCGGCTACAGGCGTGATTCAAGCGTTGCTCGACCTTGCAGGAATACGCTTACCGAGTTTACTTGTGCTATTGACATCATCACACCGTAAAGCGCATTTAGTTTCGATAATAGTGACGTATGTGCTCTAACGTGAGTGCTGACGTTTTGTCAAACCATAACTTACCCAGTATAGTAAACAGTACACGCCAGTGTAGTGGACGTTACTGATAAGCTCACGATGTGTCTAGAGCTCCTGCACTTAATATAGGTCCACATCGTAACACCTGTGTCGTAACACCTGTGTCAAAACATCAGCATACGCTTCAGCATTGGAGCAACATGGACTAATACAAGAACAACGTTTCAGCCTACCGCTGCTGGTGCACGTTAGCAGTGGCGTCGTTACGCAACTATGAACAACGGGTTCACACCTTAGCACGTTTTCTAGATACGTCAATATGTTTACTGGGTACTACATCGATCCGCCTCGTAACGTTATGCCCCTTTGTAAAAGTGCCACATAGCAAGCATCTTGATGTACGCTCTGCATTCACTAAATCCCACGGTACGTGGGATCTGCTGAATTTCTTACGTGTGCTATCGAATATTCCAGCGTTATTGCTTGGCTCCGCGTAAGCTCTCGAATAAACTAAACTATTCGCGTCCTGCACGCAATCTTAACCGAATGATCTCAGACAATCGCTAAGCTTCTGAAGCATTGCGGCGTGGTCTGCGGCGAGCATTGGAAAGTCGTTGCGGGAGAAATCAGAATAAAAGAAAATGAAACGCGTGGCAATATAATATATAGCCGGGGAGATTTGCTGTTTTACTCACTGTTGACCGTTCTGTTCCAGTAAATTTCCTATCACTATACTCGTGACGATGACTCACACATTCAAGACTCTTGACGAACAATTCTCTGAAGGACCATCCTCGTGGGATAACGGACATACACCCTACTCCATGGTAAGCACAAGTTATTACACAATTGACTTCTCCACTTGCCACAGCTGGAATATAACAGTCACATCAGGCAGCACACACCGCGACTTAGTGCGCCGCTTGTGGATAAGACTAGCATATAACCGTTCTGTAGCGACGATACTGAGACTTATATTTATGATGAAACACACAGCGCAAGTGAAGAACGGGGGACACAGGAAGGGAACACACACAGCGCTGACTTACAACAAAAATTTATTGGAGCATCACTTCACATATATACAGGAAAACAGCCAACCACTGCGCATGTCATAAGGCAGATAAATTTTCTGATCAACATGAAAAATCAGAACGAAGAAATGGCAATTCTTTATTTGATTAAAAGTGTGACGCCGAACTAACACATTTATCACCCAACCTTTGAATCATCTCTGCTTCAATTATTTCTCGGACATATTTATTCCTATGTTTACAAAGCCACGTCAGCTTCCTTGAAAGATTGGTTTGCACGTGCAGTCATTACAATGCAGAGCAAGAAGGGCCTCCCTGCCCTTTCGTGACATTGCTGGCATGCTCCAGGAACCTTTCATTGAGGTATATTTACACATCCAATTGAACACACTATAATTCTCCTGACCTGTATATGCGCAATATGCATTTATGCCAGCATACCATATATATGTCAGCGGTTGCAACATGCTATAGGAGAAGCACAATCAAAGTCAATATTAGAAATTTTATTGATAGCTCCAGGCCGTCAAAGGAATATAACATACAACCAAAAACCATACAAAGAGAAGTTACGAAAGATTCTCGTAGGCCGTAAGGGCGAAGCAAGGAATGAGATAGTAAAGAACTGGGATCTTATGCTAAGTAAAGCTAGAAGTAGATTTCTCTAGCATCCGACATAACGTAGCTCAACAAAACGTTAGCGTAAGAAAAAAATGTCCTAGACGGCAAGTGAGGCGGCGTTCGCTTCATCGCAAACGCAGTAGAACACAGCACCTAGAAAATGTGCAAGCTCTCGGCTGATTTCTGTCAAGACAGTGCGAGTGCGATAGCGCTCGGCCGGTCAAAGGTCCAAATACGCCGTTTCTGCACGAGTCACGCAGTGCCCTTTCCCACTGGGTCCTTTCGCGCGGCCGTCACATGCATATACTTGAACATAGAACCTACCGCGCGCGATACTTCCGCAATCTTAGACTTCGCGGACGGCAATTGTATTACCATTTAGCAAACCACGATACCACGGCAGCAGGCAGTGGCATAGCCAGAGAAAGGTGGAGAACAAGGAAGATTCAACTGGCTCCCCCTCAAAATTTCCAATTTTGCTTGTGTACATTTATACACGCACGCATACAAACGCAAGCCGCACGTAAAGTATAGTTAAACCCTCCCCCCGATCGTGGGCTCAATCCCGGCCGCGGCGGTCGCATTTTGATGGAGGCGAAATGCTAGAGGCCCGTCTACTGTGCGATGTCAGTGCACGTTAAAGAACACCAGATGGTCAAAATTTCCGGAGCCCTCCACTACGGCGTCCCTCATAAACATATCGTGGTTTTGGGATGTAAAACCCCAGATATTATTAAACCCTCCCCCCTCCTCACCGCCCTCGAAAGAAATTCTGGCTGTACCCCCGTTAGCAGGGCCATGCGTTAACAGGGTTGGTGTTAGTTGCTAATTTGCGCCGAAATTTTTATTCAGGACCCCGCGCGGCAAAGATTTCAGGTTGATCAAGTGGTTACTCTCTGGTTTCTTCAAAAATCAGTTCTATCGAATTTACTAGCAAGACGTTGCTAGCAAGCGCTCACCTGTTGGCTAGAATGTACTACAGTCACCTTGTCAGGAACTCTCCATTCGGGATAAGCTATATGTGCAGGGTTGCCATTGGGTAAATTTGAAAGCAAGCCAGAATTCAAGCTAAAAGTTGCCATTGTATGAATGCGTTTTAAATTTTTCACTAAACTTGTGGCGAAATAAAGTGGAAACTCGATCTAACGAAGTGATTATGATCATCGAACTTGATTAAATCGGCGAGTTCGTAAAATACGAATTATTGGCTCCTTGAAAACTTGAATTGTAAGTAGTGCATAGGTCGGCAAAACTTGTGTTTCTCAATCAGACTCACTCATGAAATATATTTTGCTCTTACCGCTCACTCGGACTCAGACTCACCA
The DNA here is from genome assembly GCA_030522465.1 of Rhipicephalus appendiculatus. Classification (NCBI taxonomy): domain Eukaryota; kingdom Metazoa; phylum Arthropoda; class Arachnida; order Ixodida; family Ixodidae; genus Rhipicephalus; species Rhipicephalus appendiculatus. The sequence goes on from JALIZH010011902.1 coordinate 51,550, forward strand.
AATTTTTTCTACGCCGGACTCACTCGGACTCACACTCACAAAAAGTTTCTTTAACCGGACTCACTCGGACTCTAACTCGCCAAAACATTACTCCCCCGGACTTACTCAAACTCAGACTCACGGCTCGATCTGAGTCTGGGTGAGTCCGAGTGAGTCGACTCATGAGTCCGTTAGCCTATAATTATCTTTTTACACCATGCTGTCAATGTTCTATAATACGAAAATCTCATGTAATCGGGGCTCTTCTTGGCCGCTTTTGATGTAGCCTACTACCTTCGAATACGAGTTATCAGTGCTAGTAAACCTGTAAGGTCATTTTTTCTTGAAGAAGATGATAACATAAGATATATTTATCAAGAACTTGCATGGAAGAACAAAGGGAAAATAGACAACCACCCGTTTGTAGCATGAAGCCACAAAGAAACCCCTACGGATTTTTCAGAAAGAAAAGCTTCTCAGTTGCCGAAAAATTCGTCCCTGTCCGGGGTTCGAACCCGGGTCGAACGCCTTTCCGGGGCGGTTGCTCTACCAATTCAGCGAACCAGGAAGCTAGCAATGGGCAGCGCTAGGGCGAATTCATCTACAACTCGAAGCACAGGGATACAAGTATTGCAAATGAGTTCTGCGGAATCCCGCAAGGTGGCGGAAGGGTTAAGAAAGGGAAAATAGACAGCTACCCTCACACTCACCATTCCACCACCTTGCGAGATTCCGCAGAACTCATTTGCATTCCTTGGAAGAGTTGGCAAGGAGCGGAAGGGAGGTCAAGGCACTCCCCTACGTAATTCACCCATCTGATCAATAAATATTAAGGCGAAAGCCTTTAATGTCTCATGCTCACGTCCGTCCGGTGTCCGTCCGGCGTTCGGTGTCCGTCCGTCCGTCCGGATGTTCATCCGTCCGGGTGTCCGTCTGTCCGTCCGGATGTCCGTCTGTCTGTCCGTCCGTCCGTCTGTCCGTCCGTTCGTCCGTCCGTCTGTCCGTCCGTCCGTCCGTCTGTCTGTCCGTCCGTCCGTCCATCCGGGTGTCCGTCCGTCCGTACGGATGTCCGTCCGTCCGGATGTCCGTCCATCCGTATGTCCGCAGAGGCACGCAGTTATTCCATACATACACAGAACCGCACATGGTTTGAAAAACGTTGGTTCGCGTTATGGCGTAAACGTGGTTTTCTCAGCACATAATAAAGTAGGTAATGTCTGTGCTATGGTAGATAGAGCGGTGTGTCAGAGGCCAGAGAAAAGGAACAAATGCGTCACCAATCATGTCCACAGATATGCGCCTTGCGCTACTGGCGCGGTTTACGCCATTCCACTGTCTTGCGGCTGTGAATACGTGGGTCAAACGGGACGTTGCATAAACGTGCGCTTACGTGAGCATGAGCTGACGCTTTCAGGTGCTGCAGTCACCTCTCATTTGGCAGCTCATTGCAGGTCATGCGGTTGTGTGCCCCACTTGCAGAGAACCACTGCCAAATATAGACATTTGGATCAGCGCACGCGTGAAATAGCCGAAGCCTTTTATATTAGATCAAATAACAAGTGCATAAGCCATCCTTCCATCACTCTTCTAGATGAAGAATATAACTACCTGTTAGACAAGACCTGAATCATGTTGCGTATTAACACATGTGCACATGCACACAGTTTTGGTGAATCATTGTTTCCTATATATGTTCTTTCTTTTTCCAAATAAATTTTAGTTGTGAGTTCAGCGCTGTGTCCCTTCTCTGTCCCTACTTAACCCGTTGCGCTGTAAAATATTCCACGATGTCCGTTCGTCCGTACGGATGTCCGTCCGGATGTCCGTCCGTCCGTACGGATGTCCGTCTGTCCGTCCGTCCATCCGGATGTCCGTCCGTCCGTCGGTCTTTCCGTCAGTGGAATGGCCACACGCTTTCGCCGAACACACTTTGGAATGTACAAAGTGTCCTTCAATTTTTGTAATGGTGTATGAAAGACACTGCTTTGGAATACGTGGGAGTAGACGTGAGGATCTGAATCCAGGCAAGGATGATAGTAATGTTGAAGATCAGTAGATATGACCATAGGTCGGCAAAAATAAAAACGGACCCACTCAAGAAATATATTTTGCGCTTTGGACTCACTCGGACTCAGACTCACCAAAATTTTCCTGAGCCGAACTCACTCGGACTCGCACTCATCAAAATATTCGTCAGCCAGACTCACTCAGACTCACGGCTCAATTTGAGTCTGAGTGAGTTCGACCTATGAAGTATTGTAGCGAAGCCTTAAAGCCGTTTAATAGGTCGTCCGCTCTAGCGCCTTCTAGTGGGTCATCCTCTTCGGCTCTCTTCTGAAAGAACGCCGCTCGTGCTAAGAGGCCGTGCTTTGGCTTGACTGTTCCCATTGCATATTGTCGCTCAGTGCCGTGAAATAAACGCCTTAACTGGTGGAGTGTGCTGAGCCCTAAACAACCTTGGTACCCATTCGATGCCCCTGGAACTTCGATCCCATACTGGGGCACCTGCCATGCCTCAAGACATCGCCCAGCAAACACCGCCTTACGCACCGACCGCTTGTCCCGGTGCCTCCGTATCCACGACCTTCCTGTCTTCACCAGTGCGGATGGCACCGACGTGGAGGACTGGCACGTCATTAACGAGCGCGTGAGCATTCCCACGAAATGGGACGAGGCAGGCAAACTGGGGATATTGTTTTTCTACCTCGTGGGTGTGGCAACCCTTTAGTACAACAATCACACATCAGATTTCCCGACGTGGTCATATTTCAAGACAGCCACTATCGACATGTATCACCGCCCTGCCGTTGGTAAGCTGCTAGTCAAACAGTGTTTACGCGAACAAGCTGTACCTTGAGTATCCCCGAATATCACCGAAAGCGTTCTGTCCGCCCGAAAAGCTTTCACAAAGCGATACAGGTTCTCTTCTATGCCCAGTGCTTGTAGGCGGCGATATATGGTAATATGGGGCACGGAATCAAACGCTTTTTCGACGCCGACTTCCACAACTACCCGAAAATGTGCGCTTCTAGAATATGCAGCACTCTCCTTATGAAGCCTTCTATGGATATCCTGCGCGCTGAGCCCTTGCCCAAATCATACTTGCAAATGTTGTCTTCGTCCAAGTACCATTGAAGTCTGCGTGAAGCCATGCGTTCCATCAATTTACTTACGTTGGGCGTTAAGGAAATTGGCCTGAGGTCTTGTAATGACACACCTAGCTTGGCTGGTTTCGGATTCGTTATCACTACTGATTTCTTCCATGTAGGAGGAAACTCACCGTTAGTCCAAATTTCGTTGATGGCTTTAACAGGGCATGTTTTCACAATTTAGGAAGGTTCAGACGGGTTGATTACCTTCGTACATGGCGTCCCGGAGCGCTATTGTGATTGGGGTCATACAGTCCAGCAAGAAGAAAACGTCACATTCAAATCGTGTGTCTGACGGGGAGTCCGTCGGCAGGGCATCAAGAATTTTAGCTTTGGGAAAAAAGACCTTCCCTGACTTTAGAGCTTGCTCAGCCGGGGAGACACTCAGTTTCAGAGCTATGATCAATGAAGAGACATTGGGACGCTTGCGTCCGAACATATCACGAAATGTTGTACGCCAGGCCCTCGATAAGTTTCCTGTACTATTGAGTGAGTGACACAGCAGCTGCCAATCTCTGACAGCAAGTTGGATGGTACACTGCTCAACCTCTTGAGTAATGCGAGTTAGCGTGTGTCTGCGACGGGTTGTGTGAACAGATCGAGGATGGGCCTTGAAAACACGAAGCCTTCGATTTCACAGGCTTGGTCCGGCGTGGGGGGTATCAAATTTGAATGAAAGCTTTCTTGTAGCTTTCTTCTTGCCTCTTTGATTTGACTAATAATCTGGCCTAATCATGTGGAAGCGTGGGACGCATCGAGTATTTGCCGGAAATTGTCCCTTCAGACGTGCTTCTCTATTCGATGACGTAGTTAAAGCCGCTAAGTTCTCACTCAGGGGGGAAGCATGACAACACCACTGGGTAATGGTTGCTGCCCAGGATCTCTTCAACCCTCGCCCATACATTTTCTTTGGGACGAGAAGCTAATGTCAGATTCAAGGGGAAGTGTCTTGCAGGCCACTGTGTTGACCAAGATGAGTGGGAATGTTAGTTCGTTGGCGATTATCGGTTTGTCTTTGGCAATGTGCGGCCATTGGTGTCTTTCCCTAGCATCTGAAAGGTGAGAGCCCCAGTCGGTGTGCATGGCGTTAAACTCGCCTCCAACTATAACTCGAACCTGTGTATGTTAAGTAATGTGCAACGAAAGAGATATCCACGTGATATGTCCTAGTCCCGGATGACCTCGCATAAACCGAAAACAAGGCTTGTTCGTCGCCGTCTAGGGTGAAGCGCACTCCCGCTACGTGCTGCATCTGAGCCCATCAAGCGCAAGTGTGCAAGCAAATGTTTGGACACTTGATACTGCACCTGCCCTTCGCGATTCTGGCCCAGGACGTCAATATTCATTGGAAGAGGAGCAGTAAGCTTTGTACTGTATTAGTTTTGGTGTGTTGTCATCAATAGCTAGAGGAATCGAAGGCGTGGTGGGAAGTCTCCTTTGAAGTTGTGCTTGCTTGCGCCGTATTTCCCGGTAGTTCCATTGCACGAACGGAACAGGAGAATCCGAAGCAAAGATGTCATGAGGTTGCGCGATAGTACCCGCCATTGTTAAAGTGCAAGGTGCGCGGAATCGATGATAACGAAGGCCGAGGACAAGCCGTTTGCCTTGGCGACATCTGCGGCGTCTCCAAGACTGGAATCATCGTGCTTTATTACCTCGGCAGCAACTAGATCGATAGTTTGCCTTAGCTGGCCTTCGCCTAAGCGTACGGTGCGTGAGCGGTCAGTTTCAGGCTGTGGTTTCACACCGTGTTGTGGCATGCAGAAGGCTTCAGCATAGGCCCTATGTACACGCGCTTGCTTGGATATCGGCAGCTGTTTCTCCAAAAATGCTATTTCTGGAGCGGAAGTTGCATTGGCCTGACACCTTTTTTTTAGGGGCGAAGCTCCTCATAGTCTAACCTTGTCCTGCGTCCGGCGTAACCGGCAGTATTTCGTGATATTGATGACGATAACGCTGATGACCATGAAGAATAAGCGCGTTCCAGACCACCTCTAGTTCCCATCGTGTGCACCGAGGAAGCAGAGCGTCCCGCAGGCGGTGTGGCCATCTATGCCAAGCAGAACACTGTAGTACAATAAGGCCGTCAACCACTACTACAGTCACTAGAGTCATGGCCGAGAGCATAGAGGGGCAGCATAGCAATGGCGAGGCAGGTGGTGTCTGTCGCCCAGGTTGACTCCAGTTTTGATCTTGCTTAGATGTGCTTGCGGGGGGCTTAGTCCATCCCTCCTTCCCGCGTCCTACACCCCTCCAGAGCATGCGCGTCCCCTCTCTCTCCTCTCCAACGCTCACCCCCCTTTCTCTCCTCTAGGAATCCTCTACTCTACGGAGCGGCGTCCGCGTTCCACATCCCCACAGCGGATGTGCGTCCTCTCCTCCTCTCTCCCCTCTAGGAATCCTCTACGGAGCCATATAAGAACCCCTATCCATCCACACCACCGACCATAAAGCCGTTATAATGAAGGGGGACCGGAAGCCACGTCTAGCTACCATTTACGAATAAATAAAATTTCGTGTATATATACGCACAGTGTTTGCCACGTCTCTGATGATGTACTGAACGAAGATTCACGGTTTATCGATGAACCTCCAGAGCTTCGCCCACTCATCATCACCCACTCCGTGGATATGCTGTGATTTTTTTGTTTGTTTTTTTTTTTCAGTGAAGCGATTGCGAAAGTCTTGTCCCCTGGCTTTGGGCCTGCTATATTTAGCCTTTAACAGACTGGCTTTGTAACGGGGGCAAGTTCTCGAAAGTAGCCCCACGTTGCTCCGAGCAGAGCGGCTGTATGCTGGCATGGCTTTCTTGCGCATTCCGCGTAAACGTACGGTTATCGCAGCGGGTCTCAGCTAGTTGCTGACGCTTGTCGTCGTGACAGCGCGATACGACGCAAGATGCGTTCCTCAGCGTTTTACTAGCGTATTGGCGGGCAAATCACTTCGGGTCAAAAGCAATATGTTGACTTGCGCCAATGCGGCATGCATGTTCGGTCGGACATACCTCGCGGTTGTCATGTGCTGGGCGGCCGCAGATGGAGCATATTCATTTCTCGACTGCTGGGCATGTACTTTTGGTGTCCAAGCAATTACCGGTGGGAGTGTGCTGAAAAGGTGGACATTGCGTGGCAGTATGAAGCTCCCGTGATAACAGCGGCTCGCTTTTAACCATGGGCGTGGCACTCACTATCGAGCACGAGTAGCACTCGTGGTTACTCATAAGCTTCTCACATGTAAGCCCATTGGCACGACAGATAACACCGTGAATCTGGCCTGGACCAATAGTTTCATAAGAGCGTATTGGTGTTTCCCTTCCGGATATCATGAGACTGGAGTCCGAATAGACAGTCTCTAGCAGGAGTGTGCTAAACGTCAATTGCGAACGGATCGTTTTGTTCAAACGTTCATATTTGAAAGCCTGCGGGGAGACGAAGTGTCGGAAGCTCGTCGGCAATGGCGCCGTGCAGCCCTTGTGCAGGAAAGGTGCCTACTGTTCCAAGTGATGTGCGCTTGATTATCACTGTTTGTTTTACACTGATTATGCCGGCTGTTGTATTGTCGTTCTTTCACCAACGAAGTTGCCAGTCATCCTATGTAGAGTGTTCAATATCCGCAGAGCGGCCTAGTGTGCCTTACCCGCTCGTCGTGCAAGCCGACGCACCGTCCTGCATTCGATGACGATCACTCGCGCTACGTGCATTTCAATCAATCAATCAATCAATCAATCAATCAATCAATCAATCAATCAATCAATCAATCAATCAATCAATCAATCAATCAATCACTTTTATTTTATTTTCACACTGAAAGAGAGGAGACAGGAGTAAAAGCTAATACAGCTTGACAGGGGTCCTGCCCACTTTTACAAATGACAGCAGCACATCGCAGAAACACAAAGAATAAGCGTAACATACTTAAAACAAAATAATACGCGATACAAAATAAAGTTTCAATAAAAAAACAGAAAGTGTGTATGCATATATGCATACTTAAAATGCACAAATAAAAATCTGTGCCTATGAATGAAAATGGGGATTTCGCCTATAGTAGCTGCATTGAAGCTGCAATTTGTATCTGCATTGAAGCTTCTAGATTTTCCTGCGAGCTGTGTCGTCACAAAGTGTTCGTTGTGGTCAGTTATTGGGGAGCGCCGTACGCCCACAATGATTTCTTGGCTAATTTCGCAGAACGAAAAGTACAAGATCCTATCTGGGAAAGGCTTTTACCAGACGCGTGTTCCTGGTCAAGAACGGAAAACGGGTGGCGGATATCTATCACCAAAGCTACTTGGCTGTGTTCTTCCTCGGTTATGCTTGCAATGGCGCCAAGCAGTTCGGAAGATTCCATCGCGTTACCTGTGCCGCCTCTCTGAAGCGATATTGCCGTGGCCGCTTCCTGCAGCTAATGGGAACCCGTGGTGCCACGGTGGTGCGCGCATAAGATGTTTACAGCTGGCTTTCCGCACGTCGGCGTGGGAGAGCCCAAAGCGTTCTCCGGTGTGTCGAGGAAGACGGAGGTCGCAGCCCGTTCATCTTTGGGAGCTGGTCCCAAAAACTTTTAGGCCCTATGCATCAAAAGCGTCGGAGAGATGCTCACGTGCGTCTGATCAAGACGGCTGCTCGAAACACCCCCATGTGCAAGTATTATTGTGATGGCAATTATATGGGAGCTGTCGGTGAGTTTTTGCCATCAGCGTCATGCTCCGTATAAAGTCGAAGTCGACAACATCGCCCGCCACATCCTATGCTCTACGTCTTAGTTAAAGCACACGTGCACTGGGGACGAGTGCAGCTGAAGCAGAGATGAAGAGAGTCGGCTGTCCGTCACACGAAGGGCACATGCGATAACGTCAGCCCGCGTTCGAGGCCTCACTTCATTGGCTCGTCAGGCAGAGAGGAGGAAACGCCCCGCGTAGGAGCGTGAAGCGGTGCCGCTCATGAGTGGGGCGGCGAAAAACCCATCAAACTTCGTAAAGTAGCGACACTCTCCTCCTCCGCTCTCGTTTCTCCTCGGCCTCCTCTCATGCGCGCTCTCTTTTCTAACGTGGCGCCACCTGCCTTGCTCCTGCGTAGCAGAACGCCCTTTCACGGAGACAGCGCTTGCTTGTCAGTCAACGCGCTGAGAGCATTCGCGCCATCCGTCTAACTTATCCTAAATTGTTTAAACTAGTGTAACGTTGGCCCATGACATATCTGTGAAGTACCGCGTAGGGCATACAATATGTACAGAGAGCATTCACAACGACTGTCAGTGGAAGCAACAGCTCGCGTTGACGCTGTCGACGCGGGATGGCGCAATCGCCGACGGTCAATTTTAGCGTCTGATGACGCATCTAAAGATTTTGACTCAATAATGCGCCAGAATGCGTACATCATTTATAGTTGATACATTCCAACAGCCGTGGTTGTTTCGTTAAGTGTTTAGACGTACCAGCCATATTTCGCAAGCGCATCTCATGGACGTATCTGACATACGAACTACATTGCTGAAAAAAACGAGCAAGCGAATGAATGAACTAGCGTGCCACCGTAAGCTATGCCTTCGCGAGAGCTCCACTCGCGGATATAAACCTTCACACGACGGCTCGTAAGCCGTCGCGCGAAATGGCACGTATACGTGAGGTTCCTAAACGATGAACGCACCCTACGACTCAGTAGCTCATGTACGCTTTGCACAGCTACTTTCGCATCGCAAGTCCACCGGCTGATCGGTCAACGTAAAAGAGCCAGATAAAGATATTGGTTCTGAAATAAACGAACACGGAACAAAAACCAACGGAGAGAACCAATCTTAATGGGAGTTTTCGCCAGCAGCGCCGAATCTCTGAAGTTTCGCAATCACACTTTCGATCTCCGTCCGCGTGCATGATGCTAGGCGCCCAAACCAATACTGCGAACTCGAACCAGTCGGCGCATTACGTCAAGGTGAAAACCAAACTATGTATTGTCGACAACGAAACAGACCCTGCAGATGCCGTAATGAAACGTGAGAGAGATGGCGACGTACTGCACAAGTAACTGCGACATGTCTACGGCGTTAGAGCGGACATCGAATTACGCGAACCTCGACGCATACTCATAGTGAGAGACTCGCATCTTACCTCGCAAAGTCGAGTGGAAAATCTCGGCCTGAAGTTCTCACTTCCGATTCTATGCAACCACGTCTTTTGTCGCAACTCGTTGTGCTTAACAGAAGGTATCATGAAGAGCTTTTGGCCGTCACTAGACTTGTTCTGGTATCGGAAGGCGCAACAGCCGCCCATGGCAGCCAACAGCGACGTCAGTCATGGGTGAAAAGTATTTCACAGCACAACGCACACGGAAGGACAAGTGCGTATCCGTAAAACAGATACGCTGTACACAAGCGAGCCTGCGCTTCGACAGCAAAGATGGTAGTCGAGAGCGACTGTAAACAAACGAACGCTGCGCGGGATCCCACGTGACGGCGTCTGGCCAATACCGACGCAGCGTCAGTCTCGGAGGAGGGAGAAAAGAGAGGAGGCGTGCTTTTGCCCACATATCTCGCTACTTTACGACGTTTCAGGGGTTTCAGGGCGGGGGTGCTGCGTCGCTCTAGCATCAGCAATAAACTCTGCTCATAAGGGCGCGGTCGTGAGAGCTGGCGCGCGCGCGCTATTTCGACAGACATCAGGAGACGGCTCGTAAACTTGCTTTGCTCTCAACGCTTCCCTTTAGAAGTGTGACAGCACGAAAACCACTTCGGTTCCTCCAGCCGCAGTATTACCTTAAACCAACGTTTGCGGAGTTACGCGAGATCGGATCCAAAAGAGTATCCAGCCTTGTACTTCACATCACATTCCAATTTGTTGCCGTAGCATTCATTCTTTCGCTCTCGCGGTGGGACTAAATTTTTACCTAGAACTAAGTGGGATAAGCAGAAAGAACAGAGGAAGTGCCTCGGACAGGCTGGCCGACGTTTCGATAGGTGGACCTATCTTTGTTAAAGGCACCTTGCCATGCTTGGCGTGTTAGCTTTAAAGGGGTACTGACACATAGATTTTGGCCTGGCTTTTTTTTTTTTTTTTTGCTGCAATATGTTCCTGGGGCCTGTTAGTGATAACACGACACATCGTTTGCTGCAGCGCGTGCTAGATAATAATTAGAGGCTCCTCATTACCGATCAGTGTCAGTTTCGGTTTCAAAAATGACAAGCCTCCGGGTGCAACTATCACCACCTAGCGGGTGCAGCGCTCGATCACGTCAGCGCACAGAACTTTGACGCACTTCCACGCGTTTCGCATCGCCTGCTGGAGCGAACGCGGCAAAAATAAAAAAAAATGTCGGCCATTACGTCATCATAATTTGTTGCAGCGTGGTCACGTGAGGGAAGTAGGGGGGGGTCACCTAGGTCACCTTTGCGAGTGTCAGTAGCGCGAGGGAGTCGATCGCTCACGCAAACTTCAAAATTAATTTAAAATACCTTCCAAGCTATATTCGCTGTTGATATTTTGCAGACGATATACACATGTTCACAGGAATCGAACCCGCAGGATGTCTCGGCCGCGAAATTTTTTGTCAGTACCCCTTTAAGGTGGTTAGTATTGACGTCATCTCCTGTGGTGGCGCGTGTCCGTGCTCGTAGTCGCAGTCTGGAAACAAAAAAAATCTATATAGCAGATGAGTGTTGCCCTGCCTCAATTTATGCAAGGTTGCAATGACGCGAAAGAATCTCTTCTCGGAGGTAAGGGGTGGTGGTGGTGAAAACTTTTATTTGCCAGACATTTCTGCGGAGAAGCTCCGGGTAGTCGGAGATTCTTGGCTTACGGTGGGGGGTGCCCTCAGTACGGGACTCCGCTTGCAGCAGCCGCGCTGCGGGCCCGGTCGATCAGACTCAGCTGATCTTCCAGGTTTTCGCTGGCCAGCAGCTCTTTCCATCGCTCCGCTGTGGGATTTTGTATTGGTGCTAAGGCAGTAATGGCCTGACATTCGAGCTACAGGGCTACATCATTTGAGCATCTGTCTGAGATAACGTCAGATTTACTGTAAATTTGTTGATGAAATTCCATTTGGTGTTTAACGTCACATTAAAAAAAAATGCTTGAACACGTGACACAGTGTTATAGGCTATAACATGAAGCTCCATAGGCAGCTTCATAGGCCACTATAATATTGCTGAGTTCTGGTACATTTGTGCAAAGTATTCTCTTTAAATCGGTGTTTCGGGTGAAGTCGTTGTTTGGGCTAGACATGAATGTAAAATACGAATATGAGCTTTATAAGATTGTTACTGTGGGTTCCTGTAGCGAAAACACACTGATTTAAATGGGCAGGACTAACTTGCGTTACCTTTCTTTAGTTACGGTAGCTCTACCTTTTTTGTCTAGGTAACGTAGAGCGGTAATGAGTTTAGTTTTGTTAACGTAACGAGCTACGTTTTTAGATAATTTTATTTCAGTAAGGCCTACAACACTGTTTGTTTACCGTTCTCTGTTTTCCCCAGAGTCCTGTGGCGCAGGAGTGGAAAAATATCACAAAGAACAGTAACGTAACGATCATGGCGTCATACAGCATGGCGGCTATCATCTGGAAAACCTATCCGTATAGCACACGCAGTAGGTATGACGACGGCTGGTGGAAGACTTATTGGCACACGCCTACAGTGAACGCGCAAGTGAGTACCTAGGTTGTCAACGCGCCAAAGCAGTGTCACAGCAACCTCTTTTAAGTGCGTAGGACTTCTGGGGCCCGGCTTGTCCATCCATCTCATGTGGCCTCACCACGCACACAATCAGGCCATGCCTAAAACAAGGCTGATGAAGCGTCATACTCTTCTGATGTACCACAGACATCCTTTGTCGTAACAATAATGCGTTCTGTCACGTGTGTGAAGTTACAGATGATGCTCATGCTCCCTGTAAAGGCGTTTTCACCGCATGGCGCACGCGCGTCGTAGTTAGCTTTGCGGTCGCGCAGATAGTTAGCGCGGTCCCCCCCGAGGTGGCACCGCCTGGCCGGACCGAGGTTACGCGGGGTCTTTAGGGAGCTTTATCCCTTTGGGGAATTGGCAAAGTCTCCGATGGTCGGTTCTCGGGGACGTCCGTGAGTGGGATACCGCTGCTCGTTTCTGTGGACCCCTGTGCTGAGTTGAACGTCGGCAACACTGCGTTCGTGGTACAGTGTATGTGCCATGTTGTTTGTGCATCGTACTGACTATTTCTTAGGTCAGGGGTAGGCAATTTGCATGAAGCCGACACGGCTGGGGCGCACGGAAGTCGGTTGAAGGGGGGCCCGGCGTCGGCTTTTTTGAAAAAAAAAAATGCGTGCTGATTGCCAATAACCGATACGCATCTTCAACTGAGATAGGTAGATATCAATGATTAAAAAAAAGTTTCACCGCAAAGGCGATGCAATGAATGTCATAGCAACAAATTGGAATGTCACGCGAAGAACGCCAAGTAGATCGAAACGTGCAGCGCGCTGCTCAAAAACAGAGGACGCAATAAACGTACGCACAGGTATACACAGGATGAGCGCGAACTAACGAGTGTCACGGTTGTTGCTTCACTGTGTTTGAACAGCGAGCTCTTTTCGCAAACGGGGGCTCAGCAGCGAGCGAGGTGACGTTCGTGAGCTCTGTAACTACAACGCGATTTTTCCGGTGAAAGCACAATAAGTACAAACCTCCCCCATCGCGAGATAAGCGCACGCGCGCACGGGCGACCACGCGCCCTGGGGCAGAGTACACGTTTACAGACGAGCGCACGCATCGCAACGAGCGGGGCACCGTGCGCGCCCTTCGGGCCATCTCGCTGGTAATGCAGAGAACACGCTGACATTCCGCCGAGATCGGCGTACCGCCAATAGCTCGCCTTTAGCATGCTAAAGGAAGTGCGCTGTCATGGATGGATGGATGGATGGATGGATGCTATGAGCGTCCCCTTTATAACGGGGCGGTGACATGTCTTCCACCAGGCTCGAAAAAAAACTTTCTTTTTATGTTGGCCTAATGCCTTATCTACATTGATTAAATGTATGTTATTATAGCAAAGAAATATATAAATTCACGGTCCATCTCTTTTCCATCGTTCCATGGCCGAGCGGTTTAACGCCGCACTGCGGAGCGAGATGTCGCTATTTCTATTCCGCGCGTCAAAAATATTTTTTCTGAATTAACTTTCTTTGTGGCTTTCATATATATATATATATATATATATATATATATATATATATATATATATATATATATATATATATATATATATAATGTATATATATATATATATAATGTATATATATATATGTGTATGCATATACCGGACATGACGGTAACGCCAACGCGGACGGCAAAAAGCAGCCGAGAGTGTCCATATATTTGCTATCGCAATAATAATCATTATCTATAACCAATAAAATAGGTAAATTACCAATAATTGTAAGACGTTATCTGGCTAAGTGTGAAGACGTAGGGCAATGCCAGTTGGCAGCGATCTTTCTTTGTTTCTGTCTAACCCCATTTAATGTCAACATTGGTATCCCTATCGAAAAAAATGCCGCCACCTCCCCGAAGGGGAATCGTGAGGAAATGCGAATGCATTTCGCGCGCGCTTCACTCCATTTATATATGGTGGTTGTGGTTCGAAGAAGGAAAAGGCGCCTAATTTCTGCAGCCTGGTCGGGAGCACGGCGCAGTGCCTTTTTTTCTTCTTTTTTTTTCTCTTTTTTATTTTTATTTATTTTTTCATTGTTTTTATTTTGTTATATATATATATATATATATATATATATATATATATATATATATATATATATATATATATATATATATATATATATATATATATATATATATATATATATATATATATATATATATACACGTGCGAGCGAGCGGACGGGAGAGTGGGGCGCAGGGAGGAGAGAGAGCGAACGGCGAGAGATAGAGCGGCGAAGCACTGCACCTACCCTCTCCTACACTCTCTCCACACACGCGGAAGCTCCACAGAGCTCCCGCGATGCGAGCGCCCTCACACACCAGAGCGCGCTCCTCCTCTCCACTCACTCTCCGCTACTCCGCCCGCACCACCTGCTCCGGTTGCTAGGAGCGAGGATAAGCGCGCGCGCCCGGAGCTGTTGCTATGGGAGAGGGAGTTAGAGCGGAGAGATGCGGACACCGACGCCTGACATAGCCCGACTAAGAAATGCATTCGCATTTAAAAACAGTGTTTCCAGTGTCACCCAGTGCGTTTCAGTGCGCTGGAAGACACTGGGACGCACTGTACAGCATGGCCAGTGTCGCCCAGTGCGCTGAAAAGCACTGGGACACACTGCGCAGCGTCGCCCAGTGTCTTACAGCGCGCTGGGAGGCACTGGTCACGCTGTCCAGTGTCTGCCCGCACACTGGGAACACCGGCGGCACATTGGAAGAAACTGGGCGCGCTTGATGGACTTTCTATAAGACTTTATATTGGATCGCGCGATGTCGAGCGTAAAATTTACCGAATATTTTCAAAATGTTCTGTCCTGTGTGCTACACAGATATAGCTTTAGTTTCAGTTGCGCCGGGTGTGCTTGTAGGCTAAAGCAATCATCTGTCGAGCGCGCGTGCGCTTTCCTTGAAGTGTGCTCGAGTGTCGTCAATGTAGTTTATAAACCACATCGAAAGAACTCATCATTCGCAACACAATATGGCAGTAGTATTAGTCTGACAATCGAGATCAGCCTGCTCTAGCAGTCAGTCGTTCCCGCTCGTACCGCAGAAAGCCGCACGTCACCGGCAGCAGTTAGCCGCTGCAACGCCCAATCTTGGCGTTTTCAGCTTCTGATTTGTGTAATCGAAGGTGCAAATATGACCTTGCTTGGGTCAGTTATTATCGAAACTACATTTCAGCGGTTATTAGACTCTGTGTAATGGAATATATATCCACGATCTTCACAGCGACCGTGGCTCACGAAGTGCGGCCCTAAGCCTAATGCTCGTTTCGGCTAAAGCGAACTACTGCAGATCTAGTACGCGGAACGTAAACAAGGGGACAGAAAATATGTTCGAACGGGTGACGAAAAGTACAGTGTTCAGTGTGCAGTTCAGATGCACGATGTTTGCTACGTAGGTATGACTAACCGCTTAGCGAGACAGTGCGATTGCCGCAACACATCTGCGATTACGCTCATAAGTTTTGGTGCAAAACGTGCCAGGTAGACGTTCCGATCCAAGGTAGCCCACAAAAAAAAAAAACAATCTCCTGTCAGGTTGGCGCGAGCACGAAGAGACGAAAATCTGCGTTTCTAAACAAGAAAACATTGCTATTGGATACCGGAATTAGCTATAACATGATAAAAAAGGTAACCTGAAGCTTGTCTTTCGAGTGTGGCGTAGTGGGTAGCGTGGCAGGCTCAGAATAAGAAGTTCGCCGAGGTAGCATGTTGGAATTCCGCGTGCTCGTATTTTTTTTTTTTAATTTCTGTTTTTTTGTGCCAGCGCTCGTGTTTCAGCCTTAATTACGATGTGGGCATAACCAAAATTTTTAAAAACAATTTAAAAGCCCGATTTTGGCCCATAACGCGTGTCCAAGTGTGCAGCGCGCCAGCGTCCAGCGTGCCCCGTGCAGCGTGCCAGTGTCCCAGTATCCAGCGCCACACTGGTCCCATAATCAGGTATGGCGCTGGGACAGTGCCACTGGGTTTTCCGATAGGGAACCCCATTTATTGTCAACACTGGTATGTCGGCCTTTATATTGGAAGCGGCAAATGGAGGAGGGAGGCCGGGAGTCTGATGCCATGCCGGGGGTATCTTAATACTTCCCCGCGGGCCGCAGGTTGCCGACCCCTGTATTAGGTAATTGGACATGTTGCCAGTTATTTCTAAGATTCGACTGGGGAGCTCGGCAGTATGTAAAGGTGTTTGTTGCGCGACGGGGTGTACTGTGTCCGTTTGTTTCATGAGCAGTCTGTCGAGACTCCACATAGAGAGCTTAAAGGGACACTAAAGAGCACATCTTCAAAAGGTTTCCTTGTAGCGCACATAGACGACAGGACAAAAGGAAGACACGTATAGACACACTGGGCGC
Organism: Rhipicephalus appendiculatus; assembly: GCA_030522465.1. Taxonomy (NCBI): domain Eukaryota; kingdom Metazoa; phylum Arthropoda; class Arachnida; order Ixodida; family Ixodidae; genus Rhipicephalus; species Rhipicephalus appendiculatus. Next base: position 67,702 of record JALIZH010011902.1, read on the forward strand.
TAACTTCCAACACAGTTTATTCTCGGAAACCAGGTTACATATATGCCCTCGCCTTACTATAGTCACAGCCACGTGGTCATGGTGAACAAAGCAAAAAAAAACATTGGAAAGTCACGGCATGCGCAGATACGCTAATTCTTTTGCTGACAGTGTCAACGACGACTTGCTAACACACGTATCTCCAAGTGCAGCAATCTGCTCGGCTTCTGTTATCAGTCGCGTTATTTCACATCTTCTCCTAGCTGTTATTTTGGTGTTTTCAAAAAAGGGGAACATTGATTTTTTTTTTTTTTGCTTTGTTCACCATGACCACGTGGCTGTGACTAGTAAGGCGAGGGCATGTATGTAACCTGGTTTCCGAGAATAAACTGTGTTGGAAGTTAGCGCCCAGTGTGTCTATACGTGTCTTCCTTTTGTCCTGTCGTCTATGTGCGCTACAAAGAAACCTTTTGAAGATGTGCTACCAACAAGCCCGCATCGCATCCCTCGTTAACTAAAGAGCAATACGATTTTTCTCGTATTAATTACCTGTTCTCTCACGATACCAAAAACACGACGATTGCGGCGTGAAGACGTTTAGTAAGCGAGAAAATGCGCAAACAGACAATGTGGGCGGCGCCGCCACCTTGAAGTTTCCGCACCATTCGCCGTGGCGACACATATTTTCACGGCGCCTACTAGGGCCTAGACAGTTCCTAATCGCTAAAAATGTAGGGAAGTGTCCTCTGTGGGGGCCATAGAGTTAACACACTAATTTTTCGGAAATTTTGTGGTGCTAATGCTGTTGAAATACGACTAATGCACTTTGAAATCCGTGACGTCACGCGTGGAGATTTTGGTGGGAAATTTAAAAATGAAATTTTCAACTTGGTTTTTCTCCTGTATTAATAAACCTAGAATGGTGTAATTAGCGACATTAGACAATTTATCGATTTCAACCAATCCATTATTTCTCATTAATGTCCCTTCAAGTACTACAACAAACGTTTGCGGTATCGCAATAGGGCGTGTGTTGCCATAAAAATGACGCTTAAATAGCGCTAGAAAATAGTCGTGGCCCAACAGGAACCAGTTGACACAAGACTCCCAACAGAGCCTCGGGACAGACAACGGGGTAAGGGCGTGCCGTGTCCTGAAGTAAGACAGAACAACAAAACTTTATGACTGCTTCTTCAGTTGTTTTCAAACTGGGAGCCTTGCCTGAAATGCTATGCATTGATAACAATATATTGGATCACTACATAACCTTCGTAGTTGTCATCAGCTATATGTTAAAGTGAATATTCGTTTACCATTCACATTAACAGGGAGAGTGCACGTGCGTGCAAGTAAACACACACAAGCCTCGCTTGATAACTGCCAACACGGATTGTTGAAAGGCAGGCCATAAGAGACAGCACGAAACCTACGTGCGCTGTTCTCCCCAACCTGCTGTAGCCATGCCCTCGTGACTGCCCTGCTGCTCGCATTAGTAGGTGGCGCTATTAGACGGTGGTGCTGATGCTGGTGCGCTAAAATTGTCACGGACAGGGCCACCAGGCAAGGAGACACAAACGAAATAAACCATCCATTCGGCTATTGGAGGAAACAGTGGAGAGGAGGTCTGCTGAATGCAGCGCCACTGGGAGCTATATTCGAAGCAATCAGTAAACACCGCTGACTTCGCTACCCCTAAAGAATTTTCGTATTAAGCGGCTAAACCAACCCCAATCAAGGTTTTTCAGAATGAAAGTGTATTGAGCAAGACAAAAATTCTGAGGTATTAAAGGCAGTGCAAGGCTGTAAGTCTCTTTGGAGTTGCCAAGCAAACTGTTGTTTCTGTGAGCACGAGCATGAGGATGAATTATATATATATATATATATATATATATATATATATATATATATATATATTATGCGGTAGTAATTTATGTGTTTAACTCAGATACACCTGTTGGCCGACTATCTTGTTCGACAGTGTGCTTTCATTCTCTGAAGAGATCAAATTCGTGAAAACTATGCGTCGCTAGAGCCCCCTTTTGAAAAGTGAACTTGTCTTTTTCAAGGCCGCATCCTCTCCTCTTTTATTTGGTCGAAGCAGCGGGTACGAAGCATATACGCAAACGCACTGAGGGAAGCAGTTGGACCCTTGAAAAAGATGAGTCCACTTGAAACGTCGGTTCTTGCACTCAGCCCCCTGTTTGCGTATTTTTCATCGCTTCAAGCTTCCATCTGTCCCTGAACTTCTCTGTTTTGCTTATTTTTTTCTTTTAATTTTATTTGGGGGGAGGGGGAGCACTCTCATTCTGTCATACAATTTATTCATGCTTGAACACAGACCTGCAAGGAGACATACGCGCAGGCGCCTGCCATGGACACCTATGGCCTGTACATGTACACCGGCAACAAGTCGATATCCTTCTTATTGACGTACGACACGGCGGATACAATGCAACAAAAGGTACGAGGCCTTCCGTTTTTCGTGCGAGGCTTTGAAAGAAGGGTCACTCAAACAAGTCAGGCTTTAGAGCGAACGTTTCTTCATATGCATATAAGTCGGCGTAAGTTCATGTAGATACATCTAACGGAAGTACGTGGCTGCTACATAGACTTGCGAAGCAGGATAGCACTTCGATCGCATTTACCGAAAATACGCGGGATCACCATGAAATTGGCGTATAGGGCACGATCACATTAAAGACGCGGGCGCGGATTTCTGCAAAAATCACCGGAATATGCGACGGCTGCGTGCGTGCCGGTCAACCACTCCTGGAATGTACATTAGATGTTCCATCAAACACTAAAATTGACCGTTCGGTGGCGTTGGCGTCAACACGAGTGATGCAAACGGTAACATTAGAGGCTTTTAGCTTGTTCGTATACTTCTTTACGTTACCGTGCTACGGGATACCGGAAGGAATCTGCGCATGCGCGGGCCTTTGCAGAACGTAGACTTTTACGGAACGGAAACTACCCGCCGGATAGACTTTACGTTTGCGGCCCTATCTCGCAAATCCACCTTCGTTAGTGGGGACGCGCGATATCCGCATTGCGGAGACTCCAGCCATGAAGTCAAAATAAGCCGAAGTGCGAGCGCCAATAGCGATCACATTGTTTCAGCAGGGTTACCAAAGCTAGAGTGGCCTACAACACCAAAGCCGTAAACGTGTGAACCCTAAAGCCTCCGACAGGCTGGATAAGTGGTGCTATCTAGCGGGGCCAAGATGAACCAGGAAACCACAAAAATGTTATTGCAGAAACATCGGGCATTCTACTTCTGGTGTAAATGCCTCGTAGCGGCATTATTACGAATTAGTTACCTTTTTAATCATTTTTACCTCAAAAACATTAGGCGAAAGCCAACGTGTTCATGACAGTGGTTGCACGAAGTGTCACAAGATGGCGACAACATCGTCCGTTAACCTTGCATTTCTCCACCCCTTTGCGCATACGAGGATATGCACACGATAAAAGAAACCTGTTGTGATTTTGCCGCAGTGGTCAGAAAGAGCGGCTCATTTTCCCTCAAAATCACTATATATGCAGTGGTGATTGAATCTTATCTATGATAAATATAGTGTAAATGCTGTTGTCGTCACCATGTATGGTTTGCGCAAACATAAATGTATACGTTCACGTACGTACGTAAACTTTTACGTTTGGGGAGCTAAAACTTTGAAGAACACGCGTTCCGGTAACACGGTAAACTCAATCCGGTATTCCGGTAACAGGGTAAAAAAGTCCCTATTATGACGCCACCATAAGACGTAATGACGTCAGTTTTGCGAGCGGGACATTCCTAGAGGTTTTATATTGAAACTGCTGAAGCATGCGCTTTGGTGACGTGGTTAAAGCGTAGGGCATCAGTATTTCCAAGCGTTCCAGGCGGCCAGAGGCTTGGAACATTTTCCCCAGCAATTACGGTTTTTTGAAGCGCTCTGATATGCAGTAAAAACTAAAGGCTCGTTGATTCGACCCTCGTCAGTTAAAAGAGTCCCATAATTAGGACGTGTTTCCTGGTGCCGGAAAGCATATACGTCGTCTAACTGGCATTAAACTGTCCCATGTACTGAACTCATGTTGTTCTGTATTAACGTCTTGAATTGGGCTGGTTGGTACATACTGATTTTGAATGAAGAGACAGCGCTGGAACAGGACGGAGACGAGAAGACACAAACACGGCGCTATGGTTCTGTGTTTTTTTACTCGTGTCCTGGTCTTCTCGCTCAGTTTAAAAACTTCTAACAGCAAACCCTCGTTAATTTGGTCATGTTTGGCCGCAACCCAGTTAGTTCGGGCGATATTCGGAACGCGCCACAAGCGCAGTTCCGCAAATGTGCGACGCAAAAGGGCGATAATAGAGAGTTTTAGTATAGCGGGAAACGCTTACGTTAGCGTTAGCGTGAGTCTCAACGCTAACGCTAAAACAGAACGCGCTGCGTGGCAAACAGGGGTCTTTTTGTACAGCGGGAGGCGCTAACGCTAACGCAAGCGCATACGGCGCCATCTAGACAAAAACACTAAATGCACTGTAGAATCCACAAGTGCACCACTAACTTGAGCTTCAGGATCCAAAGTCACCACTGCTGCGTCTCCGGGCCGCATTTGGTTCAGTGTTGTGTCTGGCGGCCCGAAACACATCACTTTCTTTCGACATATACCGCAAGGGAATATTCTTTAAGACCCTGTAACCTGTTTCGGACTGACATGTGGCCGTCTTTGCCTTATCTTGGAAACAGGGGAATGAATACAGCGTCGCCATCTCTGCGCGGCTACCAAAAACATGAGCGAACCTCGTAAACAATTTTTTTTTAGGCCTACTACACCGCTAATCGACAACGTATCTCGAAAATAGAGCTATTTTATCGGCAGTAAACGGCTGGCCAAGCCTCATTACTCAAATCTAAATCAAATACGAGCATTATTTGGGAGTGAATGAGCTTAATAATGCAGTCCGACGACTAGAAAGATTCGAAGTGGACGGCTCTCGCTTCAACAGGCACCGCCATTTTGCTCTACGTACGTAATCTTTTGCGTGCGGTAGCGTTGAACGCTATATTTCAGAAATAGCGTTCGTACGTAACAGCTCGGGCTGCGTTTACGTTCTGCGCATGCTCAATGTGGAGCACGCAACGCTAACGCTAACGCTAAATCCTTGCGTTTGCTCTTTCCCGCTATACTAAAACTCGCTAGTGGCGTTCATAAACAACTTAAACCAAACGACGCTGTCCGCATGGCTATCTTCATCATATTTTGCCCACGGTATTTTCCACATGCGGATCTGGCACTCAGCCGCTTCGTTGTAACATGATGAAATGCGCGCGCGATGTCACAAATTCAAAAACATTATGGAAGCTGTTGAAGATGAAATCCTATGAACCGCGATCGGTACGCTGGCGTAAAACTCGTTGGCTACATCGTGATGGACGGACTATCAGCTGCCAGCCATTTTCCCTGCGAATGAACTATCATCATAGGCGCGTGGTGGTGGTTGCGGTACGTAATAAAGGAGGGGTCCAGAGCACGTTTCGGGCTAACACGGCAGTCTGGCGCCGTAGTCGCATTACGAAAGAAGTCGCAGAATGACGGAAATTCCGGCTTTTGTACTGCCCTCATGCAAAATATTGTTGCAGTGTTGCAGCTATCAGCACGCTGTTGTGAGGGAAGAGGAGGAGGACGACGTGTTCTGGTGAACCACAGCCAACATATTGACTGTCGGACTATTTTCCTGTGTGTAAATATCTTGTAAATATAATCGCAACAATATGTACGCTATTTGCGTGTTCATCAAGAAAATCAGTGTATAAAGTGTATTGATGTAGTGGAGCTTTGTAACGAGCTTTAACTGTACTTCATTTCTTTTCCACGGGCTCACAAAGCAACATCAAACGTCTTGTCGAATTCTGGAATGCTATCAGAAATGTATGTAACAAACATCTATGCAGGAATTTCTGCTTTTAAATGCGACGCATTTCCTTGTGAAATAAAGACACTTTAACTGTTTCTATCTTATCCATATCGCCGCCGCCGTCGTCTGGGTGCTCTTGTGGTCGTCTCGTTAACTTGATAAACCAAAATTTTGCTTGGGAGGACAACGGTCCATGAAGAACACAATTAACATATATAATGGCATGGCATATTTGTCGAATACGTAACGAAACCCTTACCCTCAGTCACGTGTTGCCCATATTCTCAGATGTCGGCTCATGGGATGCGGGTATGAGCCACAGGTAATCCACAGTTTATATCAAGCAAGGAACGGCGACAACACATTTTAGAACTTTGCGTGATATAGCGTTAGCGAGTTTGTATAGCAGAAAACGCCTTTCGGTGTCGGCAGCGTTGGTGAAGAAAAAATGAGAGGGACGGAAAGAATGAAAAGCGTGGAGCCGGTATAGAACCTTAGCGTTTTGGGTGTTAGTCAAGTATTCTACTACAGAGCGACGCTAGTGCTTGAAAATGCTTCTAAACAAGACCCTCTACACTCGTCATGTCGCGGCAACGTCAATAGCGGTTGCAGTGTCGGCTATCCGCTTTGAAAAAAATGTAGTAAACATGACAAGCGTACTCTATGATTCCGTCAGCCGTTGTTTGGCCCGGAGGAATGCGGGGTGAAAACGCTGCCTATGAAGTACACATCATCACACCGTAGCGTTCAATTCGTTTCACTAAAACTCGCATCTGTGCGCTAACGTAAGTACCTACATTACGTTGTACCGTAGAATAACCATTGGTCGCCATTTTAGTCGAGGCGCCTGGTAAGCCCATGATGCGCGTGAAGTGGATATTCCATATATATATTTCCTACTTTGTTTGTTATGTATTTTTCAGCGTACCTACATTTGAATTCAGTTGTATTAGCCTAACGTTGCATCTTGATATGCATTTTAATTTTTCATATGCTTTTGTTTCTCATTTGTTATTTTATGTACCCCACTCCCCTCTGTAGAGGTTTGTGCGATTGAGGTTAACATAAATTAAATGTCCCACTCGCAACGCTTAGCGCCGAGCAATACAAATAAACGCCGTACAGGCCGCTACACGCATTCTGCGTCGTTTAACGTCGACGGCCAGATTGTGTGGGATCTACCAGATTCTTTTTTTCTTTTTACTTATAATGAAGGAACGTAAAGTTCAGTCGTACAGAGTGTGACTAACCGTATCCTTTATAACGCTTGCTTTGCAGATTAGAAATTTCTTCGATTCGTTCGAACCGGGCCAATTACCGTCGCACGGTTGGGCGTTGTACAACGTCGATTTCGACAGCGACGTAGACAACGTATGCGGGAAAGGCTCGTACCATCGCCTGAAACAAATGAGAAGATTTTTAAGCTAGTGCCGACACCACTGAAGGCGGGACGTTGGGAGAAAAACATATAAATATCGCATTTGGTTTATTTATTTTTTATGACGTATTTGGGTTTGATGGTTCGATGTAAGTGCAGTGTGGTCCAGACGTTTGCTGGGTACAATAGCTCAAGGCAATAATACTTGTGCTTCCCCATGTAATCGCATGAATCTGAACGAGTTCTAAAAGTCCCCTCGTGCGAAGCTGCAGCAGCAGCTTCGCACTAGTGGTGCCAAGCCTGAAGGAGGTGCGGAGCTGTGCAGCCTCCTTCATTTTTCTTGAGTTTTCGTTTACTTTCCTCCACTCTTTCTTTCTTTTACTCCTTTGCGTTTTCTGTCTTTTTTTTCTATCTCGATTTCTATTTCAAATCAAATCAAATCAAATCATTTTATTTCCCAGAAAGAAACAGGTTCTGGAGAGGTTCACTGGCTAAAAGCTGTTTATGGACACCTTGGCGAGGCCAGTGAACCCTATACAAGGCAGTTGGGACAATAACAAAGATGGTTAATAACGATAAAGTGACCATAAGCTAAAATTGCAATACCAAATACGGTGTAAGAAAAACATATATATACATTACTACGAAAACATCCTGATACCAAACATAGCACAGAAGATAGTTACTTGGACGGGAGCAAAAAGAAAAAAAATCAAAGGAAAAAACACAAAGGAAAAAACCAACAACCATAACACCTCTACCTACAAAAAAAATAAATGACGGAATATCAGGGAGGATATATACAAATTTGCTCCTTGTGTATGACCTGCATCATACAATGCGCATCAGATGTCAGACAACAAAATCATACAGACACTATTATTGCTATATGTTTTGCATCATACAACCTATTCGGTTACATTGCATGTACTGTGCCGTGATGGCAGCGTCATCGTCATCTGCCTACGGCGGCCAATGGGAGACAGAGCTCGTTCATAAGCTGCTTCGCATCTAAAATATTTCTCACTCCAAGCGTCACTTCGAGCAAGGAGCCTGGCGTGACCGCCTTCGAAGATGCGCATGTTCGCTCGAACTCTAAAGTACAAGATTCACGACCAGCGCCGCCAGCGCAGCCAACGCAATGCATTCCAAAAGACGGAGAAGAAGAAAGAGCAGACGGAGGGGCGGAGGCTCAGCGCGGCCGCGCCGGCGGCGTCACTCAGGCGCCGGGGCGAGTGGCTGGGCCCGCCACAATGGCGCCGAACGGCAAACGCGCGATATGTATAGCGTATACACCGGCACCTTCATCACGGAAACCAATGAAAACGCGCTTAACTAGCAACTCCAAAACCCCTTCCAAAACGGGTCAAGTGAATACCCGAAGAGAGTAATGGTGTCGTGACACTCTTTTGACTATTCCTTTTCTTAGAGTGTACTTGGCGCACATGTTAGCAGGAAACAAATCTACCAGTCAGCAGCGTCTTCTCACCATGCTCCAGTGCTCCTTCACCTTTAGTTGACATTCAACATAAATTTGGTTCTTAGGCCTCTGGTGAAACTACAGACGCACTGGCATCACCTGATCACACAATAGTTCTGCTTATTATCAAGGTCCTTCAATATTTTTATAGTGGAGGACCCTGGTGAATTCAGCTTATATATTGAGAAATATACCATTTCCGAGAATTAGCGCAGGAGAAAAAACCAACGAACACAAGGACCAAGACTACAAAACATAAAATAAAGAAAAGGCCACACATATGGTGGCCCATGCCACTGCATGTGGTTCTAATGCTAGATTTTCAGAGTAAGCCATTTTGGGAGGAGCAGCAACGCATCTCCGAAACTATCTTTGGGAGTTTCATAAACAAGGAGAGATCGCTGCATAAGTGAACCGTCTATCACTTTGCTGGACCTCGAACTTGAATTTATGCGCAACTGCCTCTGGTGAACACGTGTGGCTTTATCCATTTATGAACATGCATGACAAAAGGATATGTACGTGAAGCCGTTCCCTGCTAATAAACTGTTGCGAGCATTGGTGTCTTCGTCTTTGTTTTTGTGTTCGTTAGTTTTTATGACAGCGAATGCTGTTATGAGATCACAACGAGGGCCGTTTTTCCGCCGTAGTCGTCCGCCGCCACTGCCGCCGCCGCCGCTGGTGTCCGCAACCCCTATCGCGCGAAATAAGAAAAACAACTAAATAAATCAAAAATACCTATGACACAACAGGAATCGAACCCGGGCCCTCTGAATGGCAGCCCAGCACTCTACCACTGAGCTATGCCGGTGCTTGAAGCTGCTTTGCAAACTGACCCTATGCAGGCTTGATGTCGGGTAAGGAATCGCGTTAACAAGTGTAATAAAGCGTTTTAGGTGTCACACAATGCAAATTGCGTAACGAGTGGGTCGTTCAATGCTTCAACCCATTACAAAAGCCTCAGACGCAATTCTTTGTCGTCGTCAGCCACAGGATCAACAAAGTGCACATAATGCGTTACAAGTGCGTGGTGGGTACCGCGTTTTTCCGAAGAATGACGAATAATGGCATAGTGGACGCTTCCCCACTACGCAAAAATTATGATTTATTGCGTAGTGGGTACCATGCAAGTGTGCTTGTAGTATATAGTTGCCCCAATAGTGTTTAAAAAAAGCTCTAGAAAGGCCGCTCTTCCTGCTTTCGCTGTGACTGTGCTGCGCGTTCCGCGCAGGCGTGGCGCTTTTTTTTTAATACGTCTCGGGCAGTTACGCAAGACCAAGTAGCCGAACAGTTATTTTGCAACAAGGTAGAAGGCAAAAGTTCACGGGAAGATGGTGTCGCGAAGGGATGAAGAATCTGGCAACATGGAGTCTCGCTGGCGCCATCCTTTCGACCATGCATACTCGCACATCGATATTTTCTTTTTAGCACTATGCCTTATCGGAAACCACTATTATGTCGCCGTGTTTGAGCCGTCTCTACCTACAACTACGCAGCCATTCAATCGTTGGCACGCTGATGGGCAGTCATGATAAGGAGAAAGCACTGCAAAAAAATCCACTGAATAAATATAATTATCACAAAAGGAAGTTTGCGCAACATTGCATTTTTGATAAAGAAGGAAAGAGAGAAGGAAAGAAAGAAAGATGGAAGGCAAGAAGAAAAAAAGAAACAGAAAGAAAAAGGAAAGAAAGAGAGAAAGAAAGGAAAAGAAAGAAAAAGAAAGAAAGAAAGAAAGAAAGAAAGAAAGAAAGAAAGAAAGGAAAGATGCGTTTGCCATGGGGTGTCACCACGTGCTGGCGCCACGCTCTATAGTGTGCTAAAATTACACAATAGCAGAACTAGCACGCACCAAAATCCCACCTGGTGGGAGCGAACGAGTTTCGTGACGCGCGCTGACGTAGCTTCTATCCCCAGCCCGGTCCTTGTAGCTTCCAGCGCACTTGACCGCCGGCTTCTAGGCCAATAATGGGTAGGAGCCAGATCTAAGGTGTAAGCAAGCAAGCAAGCAAGCAGAGCCCGCTTCTACATTACAGATTAGAAAATGTTTTGCGGCAATTTAATAGCGAGGCAGTTAACTCCGACACTGAGCTCATTCAGCGATTACTTTAAAATGCGTTTCAGGACTCCTTTAAGCTATTTAATCTTATTCGGCTGATGGCTTTGTCTTTCTGTCGTATATTGACGATGATGCTGCACCACGTGCTTATGCTTCAACGTTGCTTGTATCTTTATCTAACTAAATTCGAACCACATCGTTCCGCTTCTAACGATATTTAGCGTGAACAAAGAAAGAGAAATTTTGTGTAGGGGCTCAATTATATGCTAGACACAACCAAATGAATCGTACAGACAATTAGGAGAGGGAAGGACAATTCAACGTTATTTTTGTTTAACTGTAGCGGACGAATTGTGACGTAAATGGAAATCAATTGAAGTGGACGAAAAATCACCTCTTCCTTCGGTTGGATCAGAAACTATGTGTTCTGACCATGGCGTCAGTGGTATTCTAATCTAATTACGCGTCCGACGCTCTACTAACTGATCTACGACAGAAAACGCTTGCCAGCTTTACGTAGCTACGTTTTGCTCTGCATTCGAATTGTGGGTACGCTGATTCGAATCCTGTCTCATCAAAAAAAGATTTTTTTTCGCCAATAGTTTTTCCCTTTTTATCACTTTCTTTCTCTCTTTTTCTGTGTACTTGTGCTCGCCTGTGCGAGTTTTTGCATCCCACGCCTGACAGATCGGCGCAGGAGGGTAGCGCGGATGCACATTTTCGGGTTGCGAAGCAGAAAATAAAGAAGCGGAAGAAGAGAACACGCGCCGGCCAAGCTATTGCGTTGCACGTGCTAAAAAGTTACAGGCCTTTCATGATAATGATGGTTTTTGGGAACGCGGAACGATGTAAAACAAAGCTTAGCAGCTCGGCTGCAAAATAAACAAAAACATGAACCGGTGCGGTTT
>JALIZH010011903.1:0-101606 GCA_030522465.1 Rhipicephalus appendiculatus
ACTGTATGACGAACGTAAATGCCGCGTGGTAATACGAAAATCATGACATGCCATGTGCAACATGACTTGCATGCCACGCTCGTGGTACGTTCGTGGATGTTTCGCTAGCTTGATATGCACCAAATTTGTCATTCCGTGACGTGACTGTATGACGAACATAAATTCCAAGTGGTAATATGGAAATCATGACGTATGATGTGCAACATGGCTTGCATGCCACGCTCATGGCACTTTCACGGACGTTTCGCTAGCTTGATATACAACAAAATTGGTATTGCGGGACGTGACTGTATAACGAGCATAAGTGGCACGTGGTGACATGAAAAGCTTGGCCTGCACGTCATCTACAATGCCATTTACATGCCACGCTCATTGTGCGCTTGCGTCCAGTTCGCTAGCTTGATATACACCAAAATAGGTATTGCGCGACATGACTGTATGACGAACAAAAATGACAGGCCCTAACTTGTAAATCATGACATGCCTATTAAGGCGAAAGCCTTTAATGTCTCATGAGCGGCCGTGTCTCATGCTCCCGTGCGTCCGTCCACCCGTCCGTCCGAGCGTCCCTCCGGCCCTGCCCTGGCCGCCCTGGCATGGCGCCAAGTGGCCGCCGGGCCTCGCAAACGGAAGCTAGTCGCGTCGGACTTTACAGCGCTCACGCTTTGCAGTCGTAGCGTCGCTGTGGCCGGCGTGTCCAATCATATGCATGGAGGGAGACGCGCGGATCGCGTTTCATTCTGATCGACCCCGTCGCAATGGGCACAGGCGTTCGCGGAACGCACTTTGGAATATTTTTTTAAGGGACGAAGCTCCTTATGCCGTGGGTCGTGCGTCCCTTGTTTGTAGTACGTAGTAGCCACCTGCGTGATGACGATGACGATCGCGATGCCATACAACACATGGCATCGGGATATGGTCTCACATGCACATCGTTTGACCACATGCAAGCAACCACCATCACGTCTTTGCCGTGGGTCGTGCGTCCCTTGTAGTTTGTAGTACGCAGTAGCCACCTGCGTAACCAGCAGTATCTCCCTGTGTGATGACGATGGCGCTGCCATCACGGCACACCACATGGAATGTACCCACTATGCGTCATAACGATGACGCTGATGACGATGACGATCGCGATGCCATACAACACATGGCATCGCGATATGGTCTCACATGCATATCGTTTGACCACATGCAACCAACCACCATCACGTCTTTGATGATGTACCTCCGGAGCTTCGCCCACTCATCATCATTCACTCCGCGGATATGCTGTGATTTTTTTATTGCGTGAGTTTGCCCTAAGGCATCAATACATATCACACAAAACTGTGTAGCTGCGTTTCCTCCATGAAGTCCAGGAGGGACCTATGGTTCGGACCGTAAATCCATCGCTGCAAGTCAGGCGGCCTGGTGTTCTGAAGTCCCGCACGCCGCAGATGGCGTCGACGAGCCGCTTGAAGCCCAGGGCATGTCCATAGGAGGTGGTTCAGGTCTGCTTCCCGCACAGGCGCAGGACAAAATGGGCAGCTTGAAGTTGTGTCGGTGTAGCCCCACTTCGCGCGGATTGAAGGCGTCACACCTGCACCCACGCGAACCCTTCGGAGCGATATCACAGTGCCCGTCAATTTAAACGCTGGGACGCGGATGGCGTCTGCACGATGCGGAAAGCGCGAGACAACGAATGCATGTGAAACGAAGGCAGATTGGTCTGTCTTCTTGCTGCGATTCATGGCAAAATATTAAAAAAAAGAAAACACGCACACATTCCGTTTGTGTGCCAACCCACTAAGTGTAAAAAAAAGACATGACATAGTCAGTCGAATGGCCACAAGTTTTCGCCGAACACACTTTGGAATACTCAAAGTGTCCTTCAATTTTATGTACAGCATGATTTGCTCCTTGCTGGCTGCTTCGCATTACATCGATTCCCACAGTGCGTGGGATCTGCCAGTTGTAAAGACGATAGTCTTTCTTGGGATACTTCAACGGAGAAATTTTGGACTGTATGTCTTTCAACCGATTCAACCACTCGGCCAAAGCTTAACCACTTGCTCAACGCCCAGCCAACTTGAACAGTCGTTTGCGTGCATACTTGTGAACATTGTCGATCAAAAAGCAAATATTACGCATATCTGAGGAGCAACAACAATACGGAAATATTAGGTGGTGTGTTCTTTTATAGAAACTACATAGATACCTAATTCTAAAGACCCTAGTGTTTCTTAGGCTGCGCTGAAAATGCGGGCTGCCTCGCAAAAGCGAAGAGCCGTCGTCTGTCTCCGAGGTCGCGCGAAGTGCCGCGTGTTTCATCCGACGCACGATAGCTGGCGCAGTCTGCCCCCGTCGGTGCAAACAAGAGAATCTCTTTTCGTGGTCGCTCTGAGCAACTTCCCAGCTTTTTACACGGTGCCAAAAACACCGCGCTTGCGCCGAGAAGACGCTTGGTCATGCCAGGGTGGAAATGGTACGAGAACAGCATCACAGGTGGCCGCGGATGAGACCAGGACTCATGTAGTACGGCAGGCAGAAGATTTCGACGACATTTGCAGCGAAGCACGCAGATACGCGGCCAATTTTTTTTTATTGTTCATTTATTTGCAACTATCTCGAATTATCGCTCACCGAAAATGCCGATCTTTTGCTCACAGCCGACGACGCCTACACCGTAACTTCTGCGAAACGAACTCCTTAACGCTATCGCGTTACCATGCTAGGCGCAGGAAAATTTCGGACGCGCGCGAGCGAGGATCAATACACTGAGAAGAAGATGGCTTCCGATCTGATCACTTATGTCTATAAAATATTCGTTTCTTGGCCAATCCCCCAGAGTGGGTGTGAGCCATACACATAGGCTATCATCATCATCATCACCTTTGTGTTGTCTTTGGTGAATGCATACGGGGTACAGTGAGTTTTCTATCTATCTATCTATCTATCTATCTATCTATCTATCTATCTATCTATCTATCTATCTATCTATCTATCTATCTATCTATCTAAAGCCACTATATTGTCGTGGTTGTTTCATTACCAGTTTCAGAAAATGGGTATTTACCATTGCGCGTATGTTTGCACTCGGGAGCACGAAACACACAAGAAAGGAGAACTGTAGAAGACGAGCGCTAGGCTTGTCTAGTTCCCCTTTCTTGTGTGTATCATGTGTGCTTTCCACTTCAAAGTAACAACATGGAGCCTTACAGACTCACCCAAGTTCCTGTTCTTCTAAACCTTATTATGTGTATGATATGACATGCGCGTATGGGCATGAATGTCATGTCATCAGATGGAGAACATGGTACGCATGTCATCTTTATCACGGCGCGAATGATGCAAAGTACGCGACGCTTACGTCGTCTAACCGTTCTAGTCGTTACATGAACATGGTATATATCAGTGTGTACACGGCATGACGTGCACGCATGGGTGATTGTTATGCCATGTCGTAAATTAGACGACATGCGTATGTTACGGAATTCGTTGCATAAAAGTCATGTCGTTGTGGTTGTTTTCTGTTGGGACAATAGGGTATGCAAACATCACATAAATCAAGGGTCTCAAGCTCACCTCAGCTAGCGGGCCGCAGTCACGAAATTTAGTACCGCGAGGGCCGGGACAGTGATGAAGGCTAGAGCAGGAGTGGTGGGGGAGGGTAGCTTGAACAAGATGTGAGCTAGCATAGCCATTTCAAAGCAGGCATTTCCACATCTCATCTTTTTCCCATATCTCTGAAGCGCATTTTGCGTCAGGATTCGAGAAACACTTCGATAGCGATTTCCAAGATGACTAAAATCAGTACATGGATTCTTAAATATACAGTTTTTGTTCCACAAGTATGTATCAACATATGTTGACCGCGTGGTGCGCCTCACGAAAGAAATGCTTGACACTAGTCATGTCTGAGTAGCTCATGAACATACTGAATAAGAAAATACAAAAAAAAAAATCAAGGTAAACGCAGTAAAGTGCGGGCCGCTGGCCGCATGCGGCGCGCGCGTTTGAGACCGCTGACGTGAATGACAGGACCAAAATTTCATGTCATTATTCGCACCGCGTTCAATCGCATAATACCAGCACTGGGTAGCCTTGTCTAAGAGCTGACATGTGCATGGTGTTGTCTAGTCCCAGCTCATTTTTTCTAACTGTTGTTGTTGGGTCGCTGTTTCTTATTTTGCTTAACTGTCCGCTAGCGCAGCGTAACGTTGGTTAAACGTTACGATAACAACGTTATACAAAAACATATTGGTATCACTTTGATTCTGGCGGAATGTATCAAATGCTTCGTACAGAAAGACATTACGGCTTAGTGAAATTAGCCGCCCGAATGTTTTTAAGGTCTAACTCTGTAGCGCCGCAGGCAGGGGATCAAGGAAGACGAGGGATTAATATGGATTTTCTTCATCTTTCACGTGTTTTATGTAGTGCGCTCCTTGGTGACGTCTTTCAAACGAAATACTGGTACTTTGTTCACATTTGCGGCGGCGTTCTGTCTTATTGAATGCAGTTCCTCGCGCGCTTCGCCCAATGGCCAGCGGGAAGAACGACGCCAATGGTGCCGAATCTGAAAGCAGTGCGGGCCCGGACGGTGCGCACCGGGTGTGCCGCATTTGCTTCCAAGGTGCAAACGAAGAACGCGGGCAGCTCGTCGCTCCGTGCTCCTGCAAGGGCTCCATCGGCCTCACTCACAAATCCTGCCTGGAACGCTGGCTACGACAGCGCCACACGGACCAGTGCAACGTCTGCCTTGCACGGTTTAACATCCGCAAGACGCCTGCCGTGAGTGCAGCCACTAGCTGGCTTGCTGGAATACCGTTGATTGTCCACAGTAGCTTGTTTAAGTGGCGAAGCATGTCCGCCACGGTGGATCAGTGGTTACGGTGTTTGGCTGCTGACCCGAAGGTCGCGGTTTCGAACCCGGCCGCGGCAGTCGCATTTCGGTGGAGGCAAAAGGGTAGAGGCCTGTGTACTGCGTCAGGTCAGTGCACGTTAAGAGCACCAGATGGTCGAAATTTCCGAAGCCCTCCACTACGGCGTCCCTCATAGCGTGGTTTTGGCGCGTAAAGCCCCGAAACTGAGTGGCTAAGCAACGAATGTCTACTTGACATTTCAATTTTGAAACGCTGTGCGAACCGAATCTTCAAAATAAATCTCTGTGACGGTTGCGAAACTGCATTTTTTTTTCTGTTTTTTCCGAGAAGGTATATCACTAAAGAAAACATGCTTCACTCTGTGTGCCCTTAAATTCACTCAGTGTAAGATGTTGAGCGTGGTGTAGGTTCTCGAACGCTAAGATTCACATAGCTGGACTGCTCATGTGTACACAGAAATAGTGTAGAACAAGAGTAGATTTGAAAAGTGAGTAAACGTGGCGTTCGCTTGGATATCCCAAAACAGTCAAAATAAAAGGCTGCATGCGATATTCAAAGCGCAACTTTTACACGTCCAAGAAATTTTGTACGCGGCCGAATATAAAAAAAAAACACAAAACAAAAAATTGGCCGCGTATCTGCGTGCTTCGCTGCAAATGTCGTCGAAAGACGATAGCCTTCTGCCGGCCGTACTACAATGTTTTGCCTTGCCTCAGACAGCGCTTTCTCTATGTTGAATCGGCCGCATCTGGCTGGCCTTGATAAAATAGAGGACGCGCTGCGTGAGACATGGACGCCATCTGGCAGTGCTGTCGAGAAACATCACCTTGTGCAGAACCCAGGGCCACTGCCAGCTGCACCAACATATCGTCGGCCGAGGGCTTTTTTCGTGCATAGCGTCGCAGTTCGTGTATAGCGTCGCTTTTTGAGCGCAGTCTAAGAAACGCTGGGGTCTTCAGAATTACGTATCTATGTATTTTCTTATAAAGGAACATACCAGCTACTACTTATGTATTGATGTTGC
Organism: Rhipicephalus appendiculatus; assembly: GCA_030522465.1. NCBI lineage: Eukaryota > Metazoa > Arthropoda > Arachnida > Ixodida > Ixodidae > Rhipicephalus > Rhipicephalus appendiculatus. The sequence goes on from JALIZH010011903.1 coordinate 5,890, forward strand.
GCCTCAGACATGCGTAACATTTGCTTTTTGATCGGCAATGTTCACAAGTGTGAGCAAAAATACTTGTGCAAGATGGCTGGGCGCTGAGAAAGTGGCTAAACTTTGGCCGAGTAGCTGAATCGGGTCACGGACAGACAGATAGACCAAAATTTCTGCGAAGAAGTATCCCAAGAAAGGCTATCGTCTTTAATAAGTCTGGACATGCTTTTTTAAGAGTGAAGTTCTTAAAGCTCGAGGTAGAACGTCGGGTGTCCGCGAAAAACCCCCCGCGCCGTTGCTTATCAATAACCAAGCCACAGCTGCACATCACCTGGGTTTAACCTCGCCTAGCCTGTCATGCTCCGAGGAGCAGCCGCTGCCAAGCCACGCCCGCAGACGGAGACAGTCTGCGCAGCCACCGCGCCGAGTTTGCCCGGCGTGGTGCGAACCGAGTATGAGCAACGAAACGTCCGCGCTTCTCCCGGGGATGTCACAGCCAGATTTGCACGTTACTTTCTTGCGCTGGGGTTTGGACATTCTTGCACGGTCTGTGACAGGCTGTGGTTCGACTCTAATCTGCCTACGCCAAGGAAAAACCTAGCAGCAGCCAAAAAGGCCACGTTAAGCCCCTAAGATGGACCTGCTTCGTGTCTCTTAAGCTTTACACGGCTTGTGTAAAGTTCTCCCTTTTTGTTACTTTAATAATCTTTGTGCTCTTTACATCGAATGCAGACACCTACGATCCTATTCAATCGTTCATACAGTAGAACCCCGCTGTTATGTTCCCGGCTACTGCGTTTTCCTGGCTTTTACGTTGTTTTCGACCGGCCCTGGCATAGCTCTCATAGGATCCAATGCATTGGGAACATCGCGGTTACGTCGCAACTGTGGGACCATTCCCGCATTGTACGTTGCGAACCGGTCCTCTGAGACAGCCCAGGAGGCCATGTTTGCTTTTTCACATGGCTCGGCTTGGTCCGCTTGGTGGCTTGATGATCGAATCGACCGCCAGAAGCGGTAAGGGTGACATCTATGTTGCATTTTAAAATCCGGCCACCGAAAACACTACCTCCTAGACAGGCCCGTAGCCAGAATTTTTTTTAATGGGGGGGGGGGGGGGCATCTGTTGATAACCTTGAAAACCACCCACTTTCGTTATTTATTCTCGGTAAAACACACCCTCCATCCAAATTTCGGGGAGGGGGGGGGGGCTAGCCCCTTCCCCCCCCCCCTGGCTACGGGCCTGCTCCTAGATCTGTGTTTATCATGTAAACATTGCGTCTATGATGTGTTTGGGTGACAAAAATTGGTTTTGATGCATTCAATGGACTGCCACATCACTTCTCACCTCCGCAATTTTGACCTGCGATGATATCGTGGCATTGGTGTATTCATGTGGGAGGTAGTGGCCAAGTACTGCACCATTAAGGGTAACTGACTGGATTCCAAGAGATGGCAAACGCGTGAGGGGGAGACAGAAAATTAGGTGGGTAGATGAGATTAAGAAGTTTGCAGGTATAACGTGGCAGCAGAAAGCACAGGACCGGGTTGATTGGCGAAACATGGGAGAGGCCTTTGCCCTGCAGTGGGCGTAGACACGCTGCTGCTGCTGATGATGATATCGTGGCATGCGTGCCTCAGTGATCACGAAGTTTAGGAGGTGGCGCAGGTGCCTGGGCAGCCGCCGTAGCCAACGGCCTCATCGGCCGTAACAGCGCGGGATTTGTTGCGCAGATTTGCGCGCTGTGACGACGCCGAAAGTCACATGGCACTGCAGGTGCTTCAGAGACGCCTTGCACAGATCGGTTTTGAGAAAATGCGCCAGCCGACGCGCCACGATTTCTTGAAGCGATTGGTCAGAAATAAAATTGTGTGCTTCTCATCACTACTCTAAATTCCCATAGTTTCCCGTTTCTCGGCTCCAAGTTTCTTTTCTTTTCTTTCTTTTTTTTTTCTTGTACGATTCCGTGAAAAAAGTATGAGCGGGGTTCTACCGCATAATATAGGGGTCCTGGACCATTCCTCGGACTTGGTGTTTTCCTGTGTGGACAGCATAAGCAAATTATGGATGTAAGTCGCAGTGATGTGTACTACATCTTCCATGTAATATGCACTGAACGCTGCTCATGCGATAGTGCCTCATTGTTTTCATGACCTGCATTTCATAACGCATTTTTTCCCTCGTTTTTCTTATTATTGAATCTTTCGTACTTTCTGTGCTTTGGCTAGTTGTTTTTTTTTTTACCTGCGTGGTTTCTTTTTTGCCCCTCCCCTCTACAATGCGGTAAAGCCCTGAGGGTAAAATAAAATAATAATAATCATAATATTAATGAAACCAGAAAAAAATGTGTTGGACAAAACCTTTATAGTTAGCGTTAATTTCGGCCGCAAAATATTGAGGTGAACAAAAATGCTACGCACACGCCCCTACCTTCAAATATATATATATATATATATATATATATATATATAGTTGAAGGAGTGGTTGCCTTTGGTTGCCGTATAAGTATAAGTATGAGAGGTGGCACTTCAAGAAAACTGCATTTATTATGTCGACGTTTCGGTCAGAGCCTGACCTTTACCGTCTTGATAAAGGTCAGGCTCTGACCGAAACGTCGACGTAATAAATGCAGTTTTCTTGAAGTGCCACCTCTCATGCTTATATATATATATATATATATATATATATATATATATATATATATATATATATATATATATATATATATATATATATATATATATATATATATATATATATATATATATTGCGCCCTTGGGGCGTTTTTCGGAAATAAACTTTTCAATTCTGTCCATTTTGAATATGCCCATGTAAAACATAAAAAACCAGACCAAACAAAAATACCGCGCGGTCGAGCATGTTTGATCTCTCGTATAGTCAGCCACGTCCGATGTAGTAGGAATACGAACTGTACTGAATGATGTCTGCTCACCTAATCAAGGCAGAAAAAATTGAAGGACACTTTGCACATTGTAAAGTGTGTTCGGCGAAAGCCTGTGCCCGTTGAGACGCCGGGGTCGGTCAGAATGGAACGTTATGCGCGCGTCTCCCTTTTTGCATGAGTGGGCGGATTGTGGCCGGGCTACAGGGGAGACGCGTGCGCGTGGGAGCCATCCGACTAACTCGACTGCTGCAACGAGACGCTGTGCCATCACGTGATTACTGAGAGCGTGTGAGGGGGAGAGGCCACAGCCGGCACTGTTCCAGGGCACGGACGGGGGGGACGGACGCGAATATGAGCCATTAAAGGCTTTCGCCTTAAAATTCAGGGAGCGATGGAGGCTCGAAAAGATTAGACATGGTGGAACGAGGTGCGCTTCCGAAGCATTCGTTTTATTATACGGACTTGTCTTCATCGCAGGAGCTAACGCTTTGATGCGCAGCATTTTTGTGCGCACCTTTCTTATTCTCCCCGACCCGTGGATGGGGAGAAGGCGGTGGTAATCCTGCTTGACAATTTATCGTCACTTCCGATCCAGCAATATTACTCATATCGTATTAAAAATCTACAGCGATGGCGAGTTCAACAGCGTCGCTTTGTACATGAAAAACGAAGGCTGCTAAGACGGTCTACAGTTTCTGTTTACCCTGAAATATTCGTGTTATGTTAAATGCGATGCATTTCTTTGCGAACTTCGGTGACTTTGAGCGTATCTATCTATCTATCTATCTATCTATCTATCTATCTATCTATCTATCTATCTATCTATCTATCTATCTATCTATCTATCTATCTATCTATCTATCTATCTATCTATCTATCTATCTATCTATCTATCTATCTATCTATCTATCTATCTATCTATCTATCTATCTAGCCGCCTAGGACTTTATGCTCTCCTGGCCGTATCGTTAATGGGCATTATACCAATATTGGTATGGTCTAACATGACTGTATGACAAAGATGAATTACTGGTCATATCATGAAAATCATGATTAACTTGTCATGAAAAGTATGATTTACACGCCACGACCATAGTTCTCCTGAGGCCGTTTTCTTTACTTGATGTATCCAAAAATTGGTACGAAGAGACATTTCTGCCTTACCAAAAAAAAGACTGGTGGTAATATGAAAATCATGACCTGCATGTCATGTAAACATGATTTACATGCACGCTCATGGCGCGCTGACGGCCGTTTCGCTAGCTTGATATGCACCAAATTTGGTATTGCGTGACGTGACTGTATGACGAACATAAATGCCAAGTGGTCATATGGAAATCATGACATGGCATGTGCAACATGAGTTGCATGCCACGCTCGCGGCCCTTTCGCTAGCTTGATATACACCAAATTCGCTATGGATTGACGTGAGTGTATGACGAGCATAATTTACTAGTGGTAATATGGAAATGATGATTTGTAATGTGCAACATGACTTGCATGCCACGCTCAGGGTTGCCGTTGGTGGCTACTTTGCGTCAAATTGGCTGCATTTCGGCCCCGTCTGGCGACAAAACTTTGCAGTTGGCGCCATGGCTATTTTCTGACTACTTTTAAAGTGCCGATTTGGCACATTAAATAGCCATTTTTTCTCATTTTTGCAGACGAAATACATTGTTTTTAAGCTTTTCTCTCGCTTCAGCGGATGCACGGTCGTCCTCCACCCATCAGTAGGCTGGTGCGCATCGAGGCACCCTTACGCGACGCTTAGCGCGTCTCCAAATATGGAGTGGCGAATTTACGTGCATGGTGACGAACGCGTAGCCAGCTCGTTGCTCAAGCTTCCCGCCATCTGTTGTGATGCTACGCGCAAGTTTTACGAGTAATTTTAATGCGCAGTGCGTGTTCTCGTGTAAACTTGGGGAAACAGACATCTGAAACAAATTTTAGCTGGCGTGTTCATCTACAACGAGAATTTCGTCTGCAGCTTCACGAAAATATGTTTCAACTTACATGTTTCTACTGACTTGCTGGCTGAAATATTCTAATATAACTTTGTGTCTGGCAAGAACTCATATTTTCTACATAAAATATATGCACGTGTAATGAATTGATCATAATTCATTGATTTAATTTATTTCCAACTTATCGGTGGCTTTCTATGGTCTTACTTATTCAAAATGCTATTATTTATTGATCAATACTAAAGAATACTAAGGCTACAAATTTGGCGATAATATTAAATGGCATGGCTACTTTGGCTACTTTTGGCTTGAGTTCTGGCTCCTTCCAAGTCCACCCTACGGCAACCCTGACCACGCTCATGACACTCTCGTGGCCGTTTCGCTAGCTTGATATACACCAAATTTGGTATTGAGATACAGGATTGTATGACGAGCATAAAAGACAAGTCGTGATATGGAAATCATGACATGTCATGTGCATCATGACTTGCATGCCCGCTCGTGACACTCTCGTGGCCGTTTCGCTATCTTGATATACACCAAATTTTTAAGGCGAAAGCCTTTAATGTGTCATGCTCACGTCCGTCCGTCCGTCAGGCCGTCCCTCCGGCCGTGCCCTGGCACGGTGCTAGGTGGGCGCCAGGGCGCGCAAACGGACGCCGGTCGCGTTGGACTCTACAGCGCTCGCGCTTTGCTTGCGTAGCGTCGCTGTGCCAAGCGTGTCCAGTCATGCAAGGAGGGGGGACGCGCGCTTCGTGTTCCATTCTGACCGACCCCGTCTCAGTGGGCACAGGCGTTCGAGGAACGCAATTTGGCATTTACTAAGTTTCCGTCAATTTAAACGCTGGAACGCGGATGGCCTCTGCACGATGCGCAAAGCGCGAGAATACGAACGCATGCGAAACGGAGGCAGATTGGTCTCGCGTCTAGCTGCGATTCGAAGTAAAAAATTAAAAAAGAAAACACGCACACATTCCGCTTGTGTGCCATCCCAATGAGAGTGTAAAAAAAAACAAAACGACATGTTATAACCAGTCGAATGGCCACAAGCTTTCGCCGAACACACTTTGAAATGTAAAAAGTGTCCTTTTGAGCGACGTGATTGTATGACGAGCATAAATGACAAGTGCTAATATGGAAATCATGACATGTCATGTGCAACATGACTTGCATGCCACGCTCATGGCACGCTCGCGGCCGTTTCGCTAGCTTGATATACACCAAATTTGGTATTGCGTAACGTGACTGTATGAAGAACATAAATGATAGGTGGTAATAGGGAAATCATGACATGCCATTGCAACATGACTTGCATGCCGCGAACTGGACGCCACTCTCAAGGTGCGCTTGCGTCTAGTTCGCTAGATTGATATACACCAAAATTGGTATTGGGCGACGTGACTGTATGACGAACATAAATTACATGTCCTAACATGTAAATCATGACGTGCGTATTATGTACAGCATTATTTGCTCCTTGCTGGCTGCTTCGCATTATACATCAATTCCCACAGTGCGTGGGATCTGCCGTTTTTTCATTACTGTGTTAACTCGGTGTTTTCTTGTACCGGAATATGAATGTTACGATATGACCCGCCACGGTGGTATGGTGGTTATAATGCTCGATTGCTCGCCCGCAGGTCTCGGGATCGAATACCGGCTGCGACGGCCACATTTTTGATGGAGGCGAAAATGCTCGAGGCCCGTGCACTTAGATTTTTGTTGCACGTAAAAGAACCACAGATGGTCGAAATTTCCAGAGCCCTACACTAAGGCGCCTCTCCTAATGAAGTGGTGGTTTTGGAACGTCGCACCCCAAGAAGTAATTATTATGAATGTTACAATATGCCTGACTTGTAGTAAACCTTATTATTCCTCGACCGCAGATGAGCTATGTTGATGCATGAACTCAGCCTTGCTTGTTGCTTTCACAGCCACTGTGCAAATTTTTCCGAGTTCCTGAGCACCGCATGGACGTGATGCGCATGGCCGTCAACCTGCTGTCCTGCATCGGCGACATCCTGGTGCTTGGCTTGGCCTGGACCTACGCGGTTAAAATCCTCGGCTCCCAGGGATGGTTTGCCTACACCGTTATCGTCCTAGTGCTCCTCTTCCAGTCCCTCTTCTGGTTGACTGTTGAAGGAATACGGGCATGGTGCGATTTTTACTGTCTTTCTCACAAGAGGTAAAATGAGTGGACGATTTTACTGCGCCCATTATTTTCGGTAATGCGTTGTGAATGCACACTGTCTACAAGTTCGGCATTGCTGTCGTAAAGGCCACCTCGCCGGCCCGATTGCACACATTGGCTATGCACTGGAAGCGGTAAGACGCCGCCTAAGGGGCATTTTGTTGATTGTTTTTTGTGTTAGGTTGAATATTGGAGGAATAAAGACCACTTGAATTCTTTTACAGCGAAAGCTGTATATGGCTAGGAGAAACGAAAAACCGCTCGGCATCTGTGTCACGAGCGGTTTCCATTGGCTGTGCTATCAGTTACGTCGTTCTGAGCGTCGTACCCAAGCTAGCGCGCCATTGGCGCGCGAGCTTGGGTACGACGCTTGCAAGGTCAAACGCTTGCAGCCACGGCGCGCGCTCTGGCGCGCCAAAGAAACGGCGTTGCGGGCTATGATTCCGGGAGCGCGTTCGCCGGGGCGAACGGCCGCTTTGGGCGAGAGTTTCTCCAGCGGCACTTTGGCTTCGGCTGCGCCGTCTGTGACCGCCTGTGGTTCGACCACAACCTGGCAACGATAATTGTCGAAGGCTTCAGTGCAACGTCGGGTTGAACCCACTGTTAAACACTGCGGCCGCACATTTCAGCTTCGCTGGTTAACCATTTGTACGGAGTGCTTGAGCGGTGATTTTTTTTTCCCCTCCACGTGCCTGAAGAAGAGCTTGAAATACAATGCGGAGGTTTTCACATGACACGATTAGTATCCCTATCTACCTTTCCTCCTCTGCGCTTGGTTAAACACTGACCCCGTTGCTTTGTAATACTTCTTATTCTGTTTTATTTATCGGAGTAATTTCTGTGACCACTGTACGAATTGCTCCTTGGATGGGATTTCCGCAGCCACGTACCATGCTTGTTGACGCGACAAGCAGTGCGCGTTCGGTAGGGCGTTTACCTACGCTCTAAGCGGGGTTTTTTCTAGAAGGAAAAAAAGGATTTACCCTTGTAATTTCCACTGTATTCGCGTTACTCAGCATTTCGTACTGTGCATACGCAATGGCTGCCGCGCAGTCTCAGCGTCATGTTTTCTCGTTTGTAATGCGGAACCCTAGTCAGTCGCCCTTTTAGAGGTCGGTAATGTTGGTTGTAGCATCGCACTGAATCAATGTGTCCTTTGTGATCTCTAATTTAGTTATAGGAGGGCCCTGAAATACCTTTTAAACATCACACTAAGACGCTGTGAATTGAGTGCAACGTTCCTGTGAGCCTATCAGGCAAATATCATTGCCCTGCATACAGCAGGAAAATCAGAAATCCAGTGTCGAAACAGCGAAATATTGCTTGCGCGTGAACGTTCTCAGTAACAGATTTATTGCTAAATTTAGTTGAATAATTCAAATGTATAGATGTCTCAAATGTCAGAAAGAGCGGTGACTTTTCTGTGTGAACTTTTGCAATATAGATTGATGACGTCTAAATGCATTTGGTTTTCTAGGGCGTACTACATACATGCTGTATGAAACAGAACGTGCCTGTTTCAGTCTCTATGCTCGCACTGAGCCGCCTATGGTAGTACGTACCGACGCGCACTTTTTGCCTACAAAAGCACACGAACTCATGTCGCCGCACTTTAGCTCTTTGCGGCTAAAGGTCGCTCAAGCTTAAAATGTAGATACGCAGTTAGGGATAGGTAGCTGCATAGCACGGCCGACGACAGCGCGCGAGCTCACACTCCAACCATTCTAGCACTGCAGTTGCACGTAGCTTCTACTACTACGGCGTAGTGTGAGATCCGGGCGACGGGGCTACCCATAAAGCGCTGACGGTGCTCTCGATTTAGCACAGTATATTTCAGCACGTGACACCTGTCCAATTTCTTAAAGGGCCCCTAAGCCACCCCGAGTTCAAAGGCGAGACAGTAGGTTCTTCCTCGCCTTCACTACCCTTGATATAGAAGCACTGTCTCCTCCTCGCCACTTATTTCTTCATAAGACACGTGGATTGTGAGCACTAAGCACTGAGCCACTTAGGATTTCGCGCTTTACGACTACACGTTGCTATCTCTGCTTTCGCAGTTGCAAACACAGCAAACGAAGTGAAATCAGTTTATCGCGCACGATAGTAATGTAATACAAGGGAGAACGGGCATGCGACTGCATGGCAAAGCAGAGTACGAAACAATTCACAACAGGTATCTCCCGTATATTGACCAATCGAGAGCTTATTTCATCATGACGTCTCTTTAACAAACTGCTGACGTCACGAAATGTGCCGCGAGAACGGGAAACGCCGGGAGAGAATAAAGCGCTCGCGTTTTGTACTTTCAGTGGCTGTTTGCGGCCCTTTAACGATTGCACAGCTTGCAGAAAACCGCCCTTTCACAAGTTTTAGGCGGCATGCCTTGCCTTTTGTATTTCTTCCTGAAACTTCGTATCTTCTCATTTAGAGCCGCTTACTTTCTTACTTTCAGCAATAACTGCGTTTTTTGTGCGCTCGGAGCGCGACATTCTGCATTTTGATGTAATGCCATGCACTAGCTCTACCTGGTTTTCCCCGAATTTGATGCAGTACGCTGGAGATTCGTTGTTGCAGCGTCGTACGTGAACTCTCTGTGTAAGGTCTCAATTCACAAAATGAGTTCTGTAACGTTGCGGATGGCGTCTGTCTTTTTCTGCGTAATCCATTGGCGGCAAGTCAATTAAGAATTGTAGATGTTAATTATGGAGAAAAATGTTATTGGTGATGATGATGATGATGAATGTTTTCGGAACTGACACAGAAGTGATAGTGATGGAGAAAAGGCTGCGCTCGCTCCCACAAACTTGTCCACAATCTGCAAGGGAGGCGTCGTCTACTCTGGGTCGCATACTTTAGTAGGCATAGTTACAAGCTGCATTTTCTTGTGAGCCCCTGGAATGAAGCATGCGTGAAAAAACACTACAATACATAATGAATACACTATAACAACCGATCAACACTATATACAATATTTAAAGCATGCGTGAACCCTTCCACATTTTGACAGGAATGGCGCATTTATTTGCGGTCCTTCCCTCAACACGCACAGTTTGTTGGGCTGGGAACTTCCTAAACCCTTTCCCCCCTCCCCCCCTCCTGCAGACGCTCCCTGAGCCGTCGCTTCTCCACGGCGCCGTCTGACACACCACGACGCGTGTGAAGTAGGGAGAGAGATAACAAATGTTCGTCTGCATGTTACAACTCTATAACGCTTGAATGCTAAAGCGTGCTGCACACTTGTCAACGCCTTAAGTTGTACACTCTCCATAGTATTTCTCTCAAGACGTAACGTGCTCCAGTACAGTGTGAGGGACACGCGATAGATTATCTTGATTTTCATCGTCGATTGAACTCTTCACTCCCCCCCCCCCCCCTGCAGTTTTCTACACTGTCACGTGGTGTTGCAATACCTCTGGGATTGGCCCACCATTGACCAAGCGACGATGCCATGCAATGACGTCATCGCAGGGCGTCACAAGTCATATCTACGCATCTTCATCATTACTATCAGCCTTGCCCGGATTCACGTTTATACTCACGTCTACTCACACGTATTCCAAAGCAGTATCTTTCATACACCGTTTCAACATTTATTCATCAGAGGCGCGAATTACGTAGGGGAGTGCCTTGACCCCCCCCCCCCCCCACTTGATAACTCTTCCAAGGAAGTGCTTGATAAATTTATCTTATCTTGTCATCTCTTTCAAGAAAAATGACTTTAGTGGTTTACGAGCACTCATAACTCGTATTCGAAGGTATATCAAAAGGCGTCAAGAAGAGCACCGATTACGTGAGATATTGGCATTATAGAGCATTGAAACCACGGTCGAAAAAGATCATTCTAGGCTAACGGACTCGTGAGTCGACTCACTGGGACTCACTCAGACTCAGATCGAGCCGTGAGTCTGAGTCTGAGTGAGTCCGGGTGAGTAATATTTTGGTGAGTTTCAGTCCGAGTGAGTCCGGTTGAAGAAAATTTTCGTGAGGGTGAGTCCGAGTGAGTCCAGCTCAGAAAAAATTTTCGTGAGTCTGAGTCCGAGTGAGTCCTAAGCGCAAAATATATTTCATGAGTGAGCTGCACAAGTTTTGCTGACCTATGGTCACAACACGTCATAATGACGACACAAATTTCTGCGATCTGCAAGTCATATGGGGTCACATGGTGACGTCATAACATGACGTTAATAGTGCCGTACGTCACGTAGGTTTTTGAACCATTTCATTCACTGGTAATTTTTCGCTCAAGGGGCCGCGCAGCGAGGCACTTGAGGCTTCTTAAGTACATTTTTAAGGCGGCATCATGTGCGCAGTCTTTGCAACAGTAGCAGCAGAAAAGGGTTGGCAAAATTGCCTGGAAGGCACCTATTCTCCTAATGCAGTCATATCTGAGAGCCATGAAGCGATGGGTTTACAAGGGCTTCCTAAGAAAACGTGAGATTCGCAGATGAGAGGTTCCGACTGCTGTAGCCATAGCCTAGTCGAACACAAATTGCATATAGTCGGTCTCTCAAAACATAATGCGACAGCCTTCGCGCGCTTTGTCAAGCCACGCTGTTCAGCCCAGCCATCGATGATCGGCTCTGGCGCGTGTCGCGGGCCGAGAGAGCCACCAGGACCCAAAAACCATTAGCCGCTTCGTAGGCGGAGGCTTTGGCCCGCGCCATGAACTCGCAGGGCGTGCGATAAAGCGATGTCCTTCCTCGATAGTTACGTAACAGAAATAGTTCTAATAAAGCATCTTGATGTTATGCAGGCCCGTAGCCAGGAAATTTTTAGGGGCGAAGCTCCTTATGCCGTGGGTCGTGCGTCCCACGTTTGTAGTAGCCACCTGCGTGATGACGATGACGCTGCCATCACGGCACACCACATGGAATGTGGTGTGCCGTGATGACGATGACGATCACGATGCCATACAACACATGGCATCGCGAGGGTCTCACATGCACATCGTAACTGCGTAACCAGCACACAGGGAGATACTGCGTAACCAGCAGTATCTCCCTTTGTGATGACGATGACGCTGCCATCATGGCACACCATATGGAATGTACCCACTATGCGTCATAACGATGACGCTGATGACGATGACGATCGCGATGCCATACAACACATGGCATCGCGATATGGTCTCACATGCATATCGTTTGACCACATGCAACCAACCACCATGGAATGTACCCACTATGCGTCATAACGATGACGCTGATGACGATGACGATCGCGATGCCATACAACACATGGCATCGCGATATGGTCTCACATGCATATCGTTTGACCACATGCAGCCAACCACCATCACGTCTTTGCTGATGTACCTCCGGAGCTTCGCCCACTCATCATCATTCACTCCGCGGATCTGCTGTGATTTTTTGGGGGGTAGGGGTGGAGGGGGGGGGGGCGACTTTGCTGAACGCTTTGACTATTTTAGAAAAAACCTATTGTCATTATTTTCGATAAAAGACCCCACCCCATCAAATTTGTTGTTGTTGTTTTTTTTGGGGGGGGGGGGGGATTGGGGGACTGGGCCCCCAGCCACCCCACACCCTCCTTGGCTACGGGCATGGTGCTACGATGTCCACTATTTATATATCGCAGGACGTGTTACGAGCCTGTGCGCCGATGGCGCGTAAAGAACGCGTCAGTGGAACTCCTTCTAGACGCATCCGCTGCCACTGTCTTCCAATCGCCGAAACCGCGGAGTAGAGCAGCGAGCTCGGTCGGCCCGGATAGAGGGACCACCAGTGCGTCTCCGTTCCAGACGGCAACTGCGTCCCCCCTTGCGCACAGTACAGAGCCTTCCAGCCATTCTTGGCAGCACTCGGTAAGCACGCTTTTATCATGTACTACCATCACTGATTATTGCTTGAGTTGGTGCTTGCTATGATAGCGTAATCGTTACGGTAATACAATGGTGTAAAATCGTGACAGCCTATCATCACTCGTACTATTGGCATTTTTGTTTCCAATATTTATATTAATGATAAGTGCGGCCTGTTTATCTATTTATTCATTTATTTGTCATACCCACTGGATACATTCTGCATATTATACAGGGGAGGGGTGAAAGTAAAATGTAAAAGTAAGAAATACAGGATCAGTCCTAGCAATTTACGGCGCCGGGAACAACATTAAGAAATAATAGCACAGTCATTCAGTGCTTCTTATGGGCACGAAACTGAGCCGTCACGCTATGGGCGAGCTTCATGCGCTGCTCGACAATGCCGCAACGCGGCGCCGCTGTGCCACAGAGGCGATCGTGCGCGCCGTCCGCGAATGAAAATGCTCGCGCAGTGCGAGAAAAGCTGCCGGATATGATGTGTTTAAGCTAGCGGAAACGTTGTTTCAGGACGAGGATGCCTAACAAGTTTTGCCTGCCGGGGTGCCATTCCGGCTAGAAGGGAACCAAAAGGATGTCGTTGTTCTCTTTACCATTAGACAAGCAGCAACGCGAGAAATGTAAGCGGGCCATACCGTGCGCGAAACTGGCGAATTCAACTTTGAGTCGAAGTATACACGTGTGTGAGCGAACCATTTCGACGCCTCGGACATTGTCACTGCGTATGATTTCAACATCAACGGCGTATCCGTTCATGGCGGCAGAACAGCGCAAAAACGGGACAGAGACGCACACAGGACACAGTGCTGACTATCAACTGATTTATTTATTGCAGAGGCAGAGGATATATACAGGCGAATCTAAAAAGCGCAACGCTATCTAGTGACAAAGCCGGCCGGCATTTTAATCTACTGGCTGTAGTGCACAAAAAATGGTCAAGGGCAGATTACACGTGAACGAGCACAAAACAGGAGGCTGAAATGAAAACGAAAAAAACTAAGGTCATGACTGGGCGGGCGGTACAACGCTGATTAAAACGGGTGAAACCAGTCATCCAAAATCAACAGTAAAAAACCCTGGTTTAACAAAAAAGATTTGTAGACAGTGACAACAGGCTAAAGACCGCAACAAGAAATACTAAAAGAAGATATACTAAAAAACAGAAACAAGGCATCTGATAACATGCTTGGTGATCACGAATGAGGCTCTAGGTAGCGAATTTCTTTGTGAAACAGTGCTACCGATGGTGTGCTCACACAGGCAGCTCCCCTTTTGTGAATTATGTGCGCCTCACAAATTTCACGTGCACATTGGTCCCTATATTTCTTTAGAACTTGAACCTTGTCAAGCAAAGGGGAGCAGCCGCATGTTGTGCAATGAATAGACAGGTTACTGCCTGTTGTCGTTTTTAAAGAATTAGCATGCTCACGCATTCTGTCATGACTTTCCCATATCATGCGGAAAATCTTATGTAGGACAAACCGGACGGTGCATAAATGACAGAATGCGTGAGCGTGCTAATTCTTTAAAAAGGACAACAGGCAGTAACCTGTCTATTCATTGCACAACATGCGGCTGCTCCCCTTTGCTTGACAAGGTTCAAGTTCTTAAGAAATATAGGGACCAATGTGCACGTGAAATTTGTGAGGCGCACATAATTCACAAAAGGGGAGCTGCCTGTGTGAACACACCATCGGTAACACTGTTTCACAAAGAAATTCGCTACCTAGAGACTCATTCGTGATCACCAAGCATGTTATCAGATGCCTTGTTTCTGTTTTTTAGTATATTGCCACGCGCCTTTCTTATTTTTCTGTGCTCGGTTTTCGCCCGCAAAGACTGCCCGCATGCTCAGCGCAAACTGCGCCTCACTGTTCTAGAAGCTTCACGATTATTGTAGATCGTTGTGTTAAGATTGCGCGCAAGACGCGAACACTCGAGCTTATTCCAGAGCTTGCGTGACAACCAGTGATAAGACTAGAATGTTCGACGCGTGATGTATAAAAGCCGGTGCGTTCCAACGATGATCAATTTGATCGACGGCCGACGCTCTGTTCGCCGCTATCAGTGCCAGCGTTTATTGCTGTAATCTCACCTTCAGTTTACCGGCCACAAGTTCGGCCCAAATAAAGTTTTTCATCTTGGATTACTGCCTACTGCCTTCGTCAACGTCATGACCACGTGACAATATCTTCTTTTAGTATTTCTTGTTGCGGTTTTTAGCCTGTTGTCACTGTCTACAAATCTTTTTTGTTAAACCAGGGTTTTTTTACTGTTGATTTTGGATGACTGGTTTCACCCGTTTTAATCAGCGTTGTACCCACCGCCCAGTCATGACCTTAGTTTTTTTCGTTTTCATTTCAGCCTCCTGTTTTGTGCTCGTTCACGTGTAATCGGCCCTTGACCATTTTTTGTGCACTACAGCCAGTAGATTAAAATGCCGGCCGGCTTTGTCACTAGGTAGCGTTGTGCTTTTTCGATTCGCCTGTATATATCCTCTGCCTCTGCAATAAATAAATCAGTTGATAGTCAGCGCTGTGTCCTGTGTGCGTCTCTGTCCCGTTTTTGCGCTGTTCTGCCGCCATGATCGTAAACCAACTAGCCCAACTAAGAACCCTGGCGTATCCGTGTATTTGAAACGGGATAAGCCAACGCTGAAATCTGACGCTTTTCAAGGATTTTTGAAGGGCTTCCTTCGTATCTCGCGAAACACAAACCCCGGTCCCGCTCATCGGCAATGCGACCGCCATGCAAACGACGACGTGAGTCACAAACAGAGGCGAGCTAAGGTGTGCACTTCATGTCCAGTAGGCGGTGGTAAAAAACCAAACAGTTAAAAGCAATCCGGCACGTAAATCCATATTCCACGTGTGGATGTTGAGTATTCATGTTGCTTAAATAACTTATTTGTGACCCGATGAGTTGGTGCTCCGTCTATGTGGTTTGTTGTCGAATATGTGGTCGTGCTTGTATTTTGTTTTTGCACAAGCAACCTCTATTTCTTTTTTATTGAATTATAAAGCTTTCTCGCATTTCCTATCATGATGACAATAGGAACATCGGTGAGATTAGAATATCTTAACCTCTTGTAAACATCCTTGTATTAAAAGAAGCAAAATACCAACTCTCGATTGATTTGAAGATGCAGCCAGGAGGACTCAGATACTGCTCACAGTTTAACAAATTGAGAATCTGTGGCTGGTGAATGGGCGTGTAATATTAAAAAGCTCTACCTATCGTAGTGTCGTAGTGTTGAAACGAAAGGAGCTTGCCAGGCCACGGTGGCCGCATTTGGATGGAGGCAAAATGTAACAACACCAGTACGCTGAGAAGTAGGTACATGTGAAAGGACCCTAGGTGGCAAAAGTAATTCAGAAGTCCCCGGCTACGACATTCGTAATAATCATATCGTCGTATTTTCTCGTAAACCCCCGAATTGTTGTATTTTTTCGGCTGATACCGCGGCGAGCTGCATGTGTTGAGCTGCTTTTTTCCCTCTCCCGGGCAGGTGCTCATTTTAAAACAGAAAACCCGTTCACGCAGGTATTTATGGATGCTGAGTGCTAGAAGCATAGCTCGGCACACTCACTCATGAGTGCACTCAACTCACACTCACTCACACTCATTTGAACGTGGTGAGTTGGGTATGAGTGAGTACTCATGCGTGTGAGTGGACGTGAGTGTGAACGTGAGTGAGTACTCATGAGTGTGAGTGGACGTGAGTGTGAACGTGAGTGAGTGCGAAGGCTGAAAAAAATGTGGTGAGTGAGTTTGAGTGAGTACTCCCTTAAGGTGCCCACCTATGGAGCTCGGCACACTCACTCATGAGTGCACTCAACTCACACTCACTCACACTCATTTGAACGTGGTGAGTTGAGTATGAGTGAGTACTCATTAGTGTGAGTGGACGTGAGTGTGAACGTGAGTGAGTACTCATGAGTGTGAGTGGAGGTGAGTGTGAACGTGAGTGAGTGCGAAGGCTGAAAAAATTGTGGTGAGTGAGTTTGAGTGAGTACTCCCTTAAAGTGCCGACCTATGGCTAGAAGTAAATGCGTGAAAGCAAAGCGACCGTCGCGGAAGCTTAGAAAGCTAAAACACCGAGGCTGTCCCACACACAGCCTCAGCCCCAGTAGAGTGTACTAGAATAGGGGAGCGCCCGCAACGAGCTTCAAAAAATGAAGCCCTAACAGGGTCAATCCGCTTGCGGCGCTGCGATCGGTAGTCTGCAATGTGTCGTCGTTTTAAGAGTAGCGCGCGGCTCCACCAAAGTGGTGCCGAGGTAGAATGCCCGCTTCCCACTCGAAAGGCCCGGGTTCGAATCGCAGCTGTAGGTGTTGAGTTTTCATTTTTTTTGTGTGTAACTTCTTATAGCTGTATTGTTTTTTCTTGTTTCTTAAAACTAGGTGAAATTGGTACGTATTGCCACAGAAAGTAACTGAAATGCGAAGTAAAATACAACATACTTGACGGTGAGCGTAATTATTTGCAGCGCCGCCGCACGTCATTCAACAAATACGTAAAGCATGGCCTCCGAAATTTCTCGTATTCGCAAAGATCTCGGAGCCATACTTTACGTCTTTGTTGAATGCCGTGCGTCGGCGCTGCAAATAATTATGCTCACTGTCAAATTTATTGTATTTTACTTCACATTTCAAGTTACTATCAGGGGGCGGAAACTCCCCTATACCTCCCATGTGACGCGCTCTCGCGTGCTGATACGCAGCGGCAGCGCCGCTTTTACTACTGGCGGCTGCCGGGCATCCAACTAGAAATAAATCACAAACAGAACATTTTTTTTCATGACGTCACTGGTGAGGTCACGAAATAGAGGGAAAGGGCGCAAAATTGAGAGGAGGAGGGTTGCCGCGGAAGCTCTCCTTTCCCACTTCGCATGCAAACGGAATGTGTTCGTGCCCTCTTTCAGGTCCGTTGACCGCTTGGGCGACGCCGCCATTCGTAAAATTTCGTTAACATTTTTGAAAATTTAGTTCGTGTGTTCTGAAGCGGCGAAACGTAAGCGGACCGATTGCTCAGTAAGACAAAACTCAATCGACACAAATATTATTAATTTTTATTGCATGTTTCGTATTAAAAAAACAGACATGCGCGTAGTGTGAAAGTGTCAATCTATAAAAGCAGTTTTAATTCACAACTGAAATATGGACATAATGAGCAAACGGTGGACCCAGAATATACGAACGAATGCGAAAATTATCAACACTCAGGAGCAGGACACGTCGTGTTTGACTCAATCACATTTGTTATGACGGCGCACATATTTTTCTTACAGAATTTGACTACCAAACGAGGCAGAAGTTCTGAGGAACAGAGAGGCTTGAAGCGATGAGAAGTTCTTCAAGAAAGAACGTCGCTGAAAACAATGTTTCGACAAGTTGAATTGTCTTCGTCAGGACAGCAGCGTTGCCTTGACGAAGAAAATTC
The DNA here is from genome assembly GCA_030522465.1 of Rhipicephalus appendiculatus. NCBI lineage: Eukaryota > Metazoa > Arthropoda > Arachnida > Ixodida > Ixodidae > Rhipicephalus > Rhipicephalus appendiculatus. The sequence continues at coordinate 24,208 of JALIZH010011903.1, forward strand.
ACTTGTCAAAACGTTGGCTCCAGCGACATTTCCTCTAACGATTTCTAGAAGCATTCAGTCCATCACATGTATTTCAGTGACAGTATTAGAAGTGAAGAACCACAAAGCTTCAAACTGGCTACATGAACTTCATGAACAGGAAGGAGCCTAAAATTGCTTCACATCATTTGAGCTACATGCCAAAAGTAAAAGATGAAAAGCTATGTAGCCGAGTCAACGCTAGTGCTTGCAAGTATCCGCCAAACCGGCTATCCGGTTAAACCGGAGAAAAGCGAATCCGGTCTTGAAAGCCGGTTATCCGGTTATCCGGATTTAATGAAACGGGTGTTTAGCTTATCCGGTTTAAATGTTCTGCTTACCCGGTTATTCGAACATTCGGAAACAAATATTTGGTGTCACTGAGAGCTTATTCGAAATTTAGGCGGTATTGGATTTACACCAGCACAAAATGCGGAGCTCGTTAATTCATCTTCTAAGTGACGTTATCACTAGTGACTCACGTAATATCACCACTCTTCACTGCAAGTAATGCACTCACGCAACCAGCCAACATGTATATCAAACGAAATGTCTTTCAAGGCGTAATAAACCGATCACTAGCACAGTGTCAAGTGAGGTTATCACTAGTGACTCAAGGGACGTCACCAGTATTCACTGCCACGAATGCATTCGCGCAGCCTGTCGACATGCATATCAAACGAAATGTCTTTCAAGGGGTAATAAACCAATCACTAGCACAGTGTCAAGTGAGGTTATCACTAGTGACTCAAGGGACGTCACCAGTATTCACTGCCACGAATGCACTCGCGCAGCCTGTCGACATGCATATCAAACGAAATGTCTTTCAAGGGGTAATAAACCAATCACTAGCACACTGTCAAGTGAGGTTATCACTAGTGACTCAAGGGACGTCACCAGTATTCACTGCCACGAATGCACTCGCGCAGCCTGTCGACATGCATATCAAACGAAATGTCTTTCAAGGGGTAATAAACCAATCACTAGCACAGTGTCAAGTGAGGTTATCACTAGTGACTCAAGGGACGTCACCAGTATTCACTGCCACGAATGCATTCGCGCAGCCTGTCGACATGCATATCAAACGAAAGGTCTTTCAAGGGGTAATAAACCAATCACTAGCACAGTGTCAAGTGAGGTTATCACTAGTGACTCAAGGGACGTCACCAGTATTCACTGCCACGAATGCACTCGCGCAGCCTGTCGACATGCATATCAAACGAAATGTCTTTCAAGGGGTAATAAACCAATCACTAGCACAGTGTGAAGTGAGGTTATCACTAGTGACTCAAGGGACGTCACCAGTATTCACTGCCACGAATGCACTCGCGCAGCCTGTCGACATGCATATCAAACGAAATGTCTTTCAAGGGGTAACAAACTGATCACTAGCACAGTGTCAAGTGGGGTTATCACTAGTGACTCAATTGACGTCATCACTCTTCACTGCCATGAATGCACTCGCGCAACCTCCCGACAAGCATATCAAATGAAATGTCTTTTAAGGGCTAATAACGCGATCACTATCAATATTTCAGGTGACGTTCTCACTAGTGACTCACGTGATGTCACCAGGCTTCACTGCCATGAATGCACTCGCGCAGCCTGCCGACATACATATCAAACGAAATGTCTTTCAAGGGGTAATAAACTGATCATTAGCACTATTTTAGGGGACGTTATCACTAGTGACTCACATCATGTCACCAATCTTCACTGCCATGAATGTACCCCCCCAACCTGCCGACATGCATGTCAAACGAAATATATTTTAAGGGGTAATAAACCGATCACTGGGATATTGTCAAGTGAGGTTATCACTAGTGACTCACGTGATGTCACCACTCCTCACTGCCATGAATGTACTTGCGCTACCTGCCCACATGCAGGTCAAACGAAAGGTAATTTGGTGGGTAATAGACCGATTACTAGCATAATGTCAAGTGGCGCTATTAGTGTGTTGCACGTAACGTCACCCCTCTTCGGAACCATATATGCATTCTCGCAGGCTGCTGACTTGTATAATAAATGAGAGAAAAAAACCGCCAGGCCTGCGCGGAACGCGCGGCACAGGCACAGCGAAAGCTGGGAGAGCGGCCTTTCTGAACCTTTTCTTTAACACTCTTGGGGCAACTACTACAAGCGCACTTGCATGGTACCCACTACGGCATAAATCATCATAATTTTTGTGTAGTGGGGAAGCGTCTACTAAGCCATTATTCGTCATTCTGCGGAAAAGCGTGGTACCCGCTACACTCTTGTGAAGCATTATGTGCACTTTGATGCTGTGGCTGACGACGATGAAGAACTATGCCCCAGGCTTTTGTAATGGGTTGGAGCATTGAACAACCCACTCGTTACGCAATTCGCATTGCGTGACGCCTGGTTCTTACTTTACTGCTCTAAAACGCTTTACAACACACATTAACGCGATTCCTTACCCGACATGAAGCTTGTGTAGGGTCAGTTTGCACCGCAGTTTCAAGCAGCGGGGTAGAGTGCTGGGCTGCCACGCAGAGGACCCGGGTTCGATTCCCGTTCTGTCATAGGTGTTTTTTTATTTATTAAGTTTTTTTCTTATTTCGTGCGATATTGGTTACGGACACCGGCGGCGGCGGCGGACAACTACGGCGCAGAAACGACCCTTGTTGTGATCTCATAACAGCTTTCGCTGTAATATCTTGCAAGGAGTAATAACCTGATCACCAGCACATGATGATGTTATCCCAATTTACTCACGTGATGTCACCAAAACTACCATCTAAGCATCCACTCTCGCAGTCTGCCGACATATCATGCGGATCCTATATCCGAAGTAGTTTAGCAGATAATGCTAGACAGTCCCTGCCGTGCCACGTCGGCACTTTGCACCCGGTAGCGCCGACCGCCACTAAGCCTAGCAGGCAAGCGAATGATACCTATTATTGTTACCGATTTGTCATTATGGTGGTACTCCTCTTTATTCAGTAATGATATTAGCAGTGCTGGTTTACCGTTTACAAATGGCGAACCTTTTCTGCCGTCTGCCCTGTCTGCGTTGCCGTCTGCTCCCTTATTTTCTGTCATCTGTCCCGTCTGTCTACAAGTACAAATGGCGAAGCTTTTTTTATATCTGCCTTCATTGCCGCTAGGGGCAGACAGCAGACAGAAAAGTAAATAACGCAGCTTCCTGTTACTCAGCGATTGCAAAAAAGTAATCTGTTAATTTTTGGCTGTGTTATCAAAATTCCGAGGTTAAGTATAAGGCTTGTCTCGAACAGGTGAAAGGACATCACTAAAAGGAACGCGGCAATTTAGTATGCGGCTGGCGCATATTAAATTGCATAGTGTCGCCGTCAGTGCAAGTACCAAATCTGTTCGTCGCCGTATCACGATGAGAACACTGCCATCAATGTCTTAGTCAGTAGTCCTGTATATTTTACTCCGTATCATTAACACCGAAGCGATAAGCGAAGCCATAAATGCAAAATATTTTCGCTGTCAGTTTTAACACACCGCTTACGGCACATCGCTTCACGAAGTGGAAATGCGCCCATGCATTCTTAACCTCCGTTAATAATCCACTTGGGAACCTTGTTTCACTGCTTTCGACAGTAAGCTCGGAATTGATTTCGCAAATAATTGTTCGCGATACAATATGTATTGGGTGCGAATATGACTGGAAATTGTTGAAACGTGTTACTTTTGTATGCTATACTGAAAATTGATGTCACTTTGGTCTGCACCATTAAATTGTCAAAGCCGACGAAAAGCGGCCGGGAAGTGCCTTTTGAATACGTCCAGTTGTCACAAAAAACCACGAGCGCAGCATAAACACGCGAGCCTATAACGAAATATGCTGAAGTTACGCATAGATAGATTTGCACACCGGTGAATTTACAATTTCGCCTGTGTGTAATTTCTTAGTTTTACGAGAAGAAAAAGGCCACTCTGTGCACGTACATAGGGATTCTCCTTTAACGTCTGCTATATTCAAACATAACGTGGGTTTATCATGCTTTGAACATCGCAATTGTTACTAACGAGGAGTGAATATGCCGTGGACGGTCTTCAAGCCTGAGGATGTTAATGCGCGCACGCGCCGCACGTGATATTTAACAGATAAGGGCGGTGCCAAATTCGGCGTAGTTGCTTGATTGTAATCAATTATGATTTTTTTTTCGCAGTCTTGTAATTCTTCCATGAACTTTTACTCCGTAACGCTCACTGTAAATTCAACAAACATTACAATTACAATGCCTAATAAATTGGATTAGTGAAGTGGTAGTATCAGTGGCAATGCATCGCTGAGCACGTAAGCTCACATACTGTAACGAGAAAAGGTATTTGGGGTCACTATCTGCCACACCACAAAAAGTTGCAGCCATTTCACTCCCTTCAGGTGGACGACCAGCAGGGCTGACGGTCGCACTCCTCACTCTGCTTTCGTCGGCATTTTACGTAAGCGCGCTGCTGCTCGGGTGTTCCCACAATGTGCGGTCGACCAACTACTTGCTACGCACGACCAGGCCAACGCCGCCCCTAGACTCGACTCTCCCGGCGAAATGCGTACGAAAGGCGTAACGCTCCATTTAGGTTATCTGCACAGCTTCCGCGATCGGTCCCCCCTTTGATCGATCGACGATGTCAATCGATGGCGTCATGAAGTGATGTCACCGTTTTACGTCATCATGGCGTGATGAAGGCGTCACATTTTTGTTAGGAATATTACGCTTGAAATCAATTTCTGTTGATGGCGTTAGGAGGATGTACGTATGTGTTCACAAAACTAACATCGTGTGAATCACTAGTCTGTTAATAGATTTGCTACAAAATTGAAAGGCACTTTGTAAATTCCAAAGTGTGTTCGGCGAAAGCCTGTGGCCATTCGAGTGACTATGTCACGTCTTTTTTTACTCTCCCAGTGTAATGGCACACAAACGGAACTTGTGCGGTTTTTTCTTTTTTTTAATTTTTACCGCGACTCGCAGCGAAACGCGAGACTAATCTGCCTCCTTCGCGCATGCGTTCGTATTCTCGCACTTTCCTCATCGTGCAGACGCCATCCGCGTTCTAGCGCTCATAAAGCTAATGTATCCTCCCGCGCGAGGGGGAGACGCCCCAGCTGGCAATATGCCAGGGGGACTGGACACCGGTCACCGCGAGTATGAGACATTAAAGGCTTTCGCCTTAATACATGAACGATCGAGTTACTTCTTGAAAGACATGTTTGATATGCATGTCGGCAAGTTGCGATAATGCAATCATGATTGTGAATAGTTGTGACGTCACGTAAGTCACGAGTCACTAGTGATAATGTCACGCGAAATAATAAGCGAAGGGGTTATTATTCGTTGAACTACAGTTTCTTTGACATGCATGTCAGCAGGACGCTCGAGTGCATCCATGGCAGTAAAGAATGGTGACATCACGTGAGTCACTAGTGATAACCTCATTTGACACTGTGCTAGTAATCGGGTTATTACTCCTTAAAAAGGCATTTCAATTGATATGCATGTTGGCAGGTTGCGCGAGTGCATTAATGGTAGTAAAGGGTGGTGACACCACGTGAGTCACTAGTGATAACGTCACCTAAAATATTGCTATTGATTGGATTATTACCCATTGAAAGACATTTCGTTTGATATGCATGTCGGGAGGTCGCGCGAGTGCATTCATGGCAGTGAAGAGTGATGACGTCAATTGAGTCACTAGTGATAAGCCTCACTTCACACTGTGCTAGTGATCAGTTTATTGCCCCTTGAAAGACATTTCGTTTCATATTCATGTCGGCAGGTTGCGCGAGTGCATTCATGGCAGTGAATAGTGGTGATGTCATGTCAGTCACTAGTGATAACGTCACCTGAAATATTGCTAGTGATTGGGTTATCACCCATGAAAGACATTTCGTTTGATATGCATGTTGGCTGGTTGCGCGAGTGCATTCATGGCACTGAAGAGTGGTGACGTCACTTGAGTCACTAGTGATAACCTCACTAGACACTGTGCTAGTGATTTGTCTATTACCACGTGAAAGACATTTTGTTTGATATGCATGTCGACAGGCTGCGCGAGTGCATTCGTGGCAGTGAATACTGGTGACGTCACGTGAGTCACTAGTGATACCGTCACCTGAAACATTGCTAGTGATCGCGTTATTACCGCTTGAAAGACATTTCGTTTGATATGCATGTCGACAGGCTGCGCGAGTGCATTCGTGGCAGTGAATACTGGTGACGTCCCTTGAGTCACTAGTGCTAACCTCACTTGACACTGTGCTAGTGATTGGTTTATTACCGCTTGAAAGACATTTCGTTTGATATGCATGTCGACGGGTTGCTTGAGTGCATTCGTGGCACTGAAGAGTGGTGACGTCACTTGAGTCACTAGTGATAACCTCACTTGACACTGTGCTAGTGATCAATTTATTACCCCTTGAAAGACATTTCGTTTGATATGCATGTCAGCAGGGTGGGAGAGTGCATCCATGGCAGTAAAGAATGGTGACATCACGTGAGTCACTAGTGATAACTTCCTTTGACACTGTGCTAGTGATCTGTTTATTACGCCTTGAAAGACGTTTCGTTTGATATACATGTTGGCTAGTTGCGCGAGTGCATTATTTGCAGTGAAGAGTGGTGACATTACGTGAGTCACTAGTGATAACGTCACTTGAATGTTGCTAGTGAACAAATTATTAGCCATTAATAAACAATGAGTTTGATATGCACGTCGGCAGGGTGCGAAAGTGCATGCCTAGTTGAGATACGTGATGACTTCAAATGATCCACTAGTGATCACGTCATTTGTCTTAATAAGAGTGGTGCGATTTATTATCCTGAGGAAGAAATTTCATTTGATATGAATGTCAGCAGGTTATAGTGTGCATACGTGAAAGAGAAGTGGGTTGATGTAACACGAGTCACTAGTGATCACATGGGAAAGTATCACCTCAGTGAGCTATCAAGAGTCACAAAGTGATTACGTCATGTGGCTGATTAATTGCGAGCACGCTTTCACCGTTGTAAATTATATATTTTGAATTCGCATGGATCTGGGATTACGTGTGGTGACGCTGGGATTAAATTATTGGCTTTGTCCTAAATATCTTCGTCTTACCAAGCACAACAGTCAGGAAAAAATTTCGGACAAAAGAAAAATGTGAGAAGGTTAATCAGAGCACATATCAGACTTGTAGGAACGGTTGCAATGTTGGCTACAAACATGAGAATCCATGAAAAACGAATATTTGCCCTAGTATTACCGAATGAAAATCCGGTTAATCGAATATCCGAATATCACGGTGTTGTTAACCAAATAAGCAACCGAATATCCGGTCGCTCCGGTTATGCGGTTTTCGAAATCGAATAACCGATGAATCGAATATCCGGATAACCGGTTTTGCCGCAAAATCGGTCTGTTGTTGATGCACTAGTCAACGCCCATTCAAGCCTTTCATTAAACGTATTTTGCCGACACCGGGTAGGCTGTCGTCTTGACCATTAGTCTAGCGACACTGCGCTTATGTCAGTACAGTCAGGTTTGCAGAGAACTGGGTTTACTCATGTACTCATGCAAAATTAATACCTGCTGAAATAATGGGCCCGAATACTTGTGCTCACCCGTTGCCACTGGGAAACCTGAAAAACCTTCGCGGAACTGAAAATTCCCGGGTTAACACACCGCAGAGCTGCCAAAAACATGTGACGCCCGATTTAGCCATGTTCGTCTTATGCATGGTTGACTTGCTCGGCGTAGCTCACGGCGGCTTCCGTTCTGTGCACGCCACAACTTTCTGTTTTATCTTTCCCGTACTTGGCACGCCAACCGAGCAAGATAACTGAGCGCGATCCAACTTGTGATATCGCTGAGCGAGTGGCAAGGAGGACCGGAGGCAAGCGCTACGAATTCAAGTCAACCACATCCCGCGCTTCGCCTGATTCAAGATTCACAAAATAAGAAACAACACAAGACAAATGAGCGAAATAAGAGTTGTTTACAGTGAAATCAAATTTCTTCATTTGTAAAAAAAAAGCAAATAAATGCGAACATCCACATCAACCTCACTTCGATCAACCAAATCTTAGGATGCCCGGCAACCGCTATGAGCGTGCATGTTCCTTGAAACCGAAACTAGCGCTGAGTTTCCGGGGCCTGTTACTATTGTGGCAATGCGTACCAATTGAATCGAGATTTAAGAAACAAGGAAAAACAATACAGCTATAAGAAGTTACACTAAAGAATAAAAACTCAACATCTACAGCTGCGATTCGAACCCGGGCCTTTCGAGTGGGAAGCGGGCACTCTACTCCCTGCACCACTTTGGTGCAGCCGCGCGCAACTCTTAAAACGACGACACATTGCAGACTACCGATCGCAGCGCCGCAAGCGGATTGACCCTCTTAGGGCTTCACTTTCTGTACAGCCGTCAGCACCTTTAACTCGAACGCTCCGACGCGTGGCCTCGGCTTGCTTGGACTGAGGTCAGCGCCGCCAAGCGTTGAAAATGATATGCTTTCTGCAGTTAACGATAGATGAAGCGCGCGTCTGTTTCACTAGTAAATTTCTGTTTCCAGTCTGCCTGACCGACGGGTCGAATGCATTCAATTGGCATCCCCTTTTCGCCACGTTGCGCTCGTGGCTACGTTATCGCGCGCGCCCATGGCGTTCGTTGTCGTATGCTTATCTCGACAATGAACCATTCCGTGCGACAGCTTACGCACCTTTCGAGTTTGAATTCGCAGCCGCTGTGGCTGCTACTCAAAAGAAATCACATGTATAAAAAGCAGAGCAAACGCACGTTCATGGCGCCATCAAATCGTGGTTCTGGGACGTTAAACCCCAGATATTATTACACGCACAAATCTTGCGCTCCAAGACCACATCTTCCGTGCAGCGTAAACCGAACAGGAAGGCACACTCTAAATTGCGAGAACAGTTCAATTCACGCTGTCTGAAAATTAATGAATCAGAACATGAACAACGCCACCGTATATTTCAGATTTATTTATTGTGCAACTTTTACAAACGCCATGAACGTGCGTTTGCTCTGCTTTTTATACAAGTGATTTCTTTTGAGCAGCAGCTGCGAATTCAAACTCGAAAGGTGCGTAAGCTATCGCACGCAATGGTTCATTGTCGGGATAAGTATACGACAATGAACGCCATGGGCGCACGCGATAACGTAGCCACGAGCGAAACGTAGCGAAAACGGGGTGCCAAGTGAATGCATCCGACCCGCCGGTCAGGTAGACTGGAAACAGAAATTTACAAGTGAAACCGACGCGCGCTCCATCTATCGTTAACTGCAGAAAGCATACCATTTTCAACGCTTGGCGGCGCTGACCTCAGTCCAAGCGAGCCGAGGCCACGCATCGGAGCGTTCGAGTTAAAGGTGCTGACGGCTGTACATTGATGCTGTGGCCGTTCCGAGCACTCCCTTGTTCTAGTACACTCTAGCCCCAGCGATAGCAGCGTTCACATCGCCTCTCAAACACAGCTGCGCCTCTGGCGGCGGCCGCTGGCTCCATATGAAACTGAGGACGCAGTATCTTGACCATAAGAAGCATTGAATGACTCTGATAATAGTCTTGAAATACACAAGGACCACAGTTTAACGAACATTCAATGTAAACACTACGTGTTGGCAAAGTACGCAAACAAGTACGCAAAGAGCACACCTTTTCCAAATAGGCAATTTCTCCGAATGAATAGGTAACTGTACCGAACTTTTTGCAGTTTAATATTTCATGCTAATTAGTGCGTTCTTAAAACGACGGGGTCACCGATCCTTACTAATGACGCAGCTGGATTATTCCAGTCGTTCGAAGTGGGTGGAGTGATTGTGAACGCGCTTCGATTTTGTTGGATATTCTAGAGTTTAATTTCAATCAGCAGCATATCTTGATCACCAATAGCAGTGGTTACGTCTAAGACCTCTGCTGCCTGTCGAACAATCAACTCGTTCAGCTAGGTCTCACGCTCTGACATATTCTTTGTTTAGTCCAACAAGTTTCATCCATCACCAAAAGTGGCACTCTGCGTCATCTGCAAAAGCGAGCTCATCCCACAGTCATCAAGGAATCACGCAGATTCGCTTTCAAGCGAGGCAATTCGATTACGTCGGATTATGCAATTACTCGTACATCACGGATTGGCCACAGCTGGCAAGTAAAAGCAATGTTGGTAAAACGCATGTCGCGCAAATCGATTCAACAGCAAAGATGCGAGTGCCGTAAATATAACTGTTGGCTTTCGTCTGAAATTATAACTTTAAATAAGCGTAAAGAGCGCGCATTCAAAAAAATTCCCCATCTCCCGCTAAAGGGAACCATGTGTGGATGCGAAGCAGCGGGTAGATAATTAGCTTGAGCAGGAGGAACGTCGCCGCTCTCATTTCACGGCAGTGGTCCGGGCGCTCATCGCGGCGCTGCACAGGAGATAGAATGAGGCGCGCGCGCTCCGTCATTTCCATACCGCGGGAAGAGCCAGGGTTGGGGCCAGTTGGTTGTACATAGTATAAAACTTTTTTTGCGCTACAAGTGAACAAAATCGCGCTTGTGTTGTCCCGTACCATTTTCTTCGTCGATTTTGTTCACTTGTAGCGCAAAAAAGTTTTATCCATACCGCCGAACTACCGTGGCGCCCCCCAGAGGAGTATGCAGCTGTCACACCACCTGTCGTGCGCGCCGCTCCGTAGAGGATTCCTAGAGGAAAGGACCGGGGGGGGACCGTAGGAGAGGAGAGAGAGGGGGGAGGGGACGTGCATGCGCTGTGGGACGCGGGAGCCGCTCCGTAGAGTAGAGGATTCTTAGACGACAGAGGGGGAGAGGACGCGCATGCGCTGTGCGACGTGGGCGCCGCTACGTAGAGTAGATGATTCCTAGAGTAGACGAAGGGGGGTGAGCGTAGGAGAGCATACGGGAGGGGACGCGCATGCGCTGTGGGGGGGGTGTGGCACGCGGGGGCCGCTCCGTAGAGTAGAGGATTCCTAGAGGAGAGAAAGGGGGTGAGCGTAAGAGAAAGAGGGGGGAGGGGACGCGCATGCGCTGTGGTGGTGTGGGACGCGGGAAGGAGGGACGGACTAAGCCCCCCTTCAAACACATGCAAGCAAGATTAAGAAATGGGGTCAACCTGGGCGACAGACACCACCTGCCTAGCCATTGCTAAGCAACCTCTCTGTGCTCTCGGCCATGACTCTGATGACTGTGGTAGGGTTGACGGCCTTCATATTACTACAGTGTTCTGGTTCGCATAATGGGTGCTTTTCTACTTCATGAAAGTGGCCGGACGCGGGACGGGGGATGGGGGACGCGGGACGCGGGAGGGACGGACAGAGCCCCGAGCATAAGATGCTTCGCATCTAAAACTGCACAAGCTCGGTTTTCTAATTAGCGGAGAAACGAATGCTGTTTACTTTCTATAGCCCAGCCATAAAAGCCGCATAATGCTGAGATCCGGGAGTGTGTGAAATGTCTAGCCTCCTCAGGCACCCCGTGATGGCTGTAGCCGTCCACGCCGGAGCAACATGAAACCAGCAGCTGCCGCGTCCGCGCTTTGCAAGTGCACGACTGCAGGTGCGCGCCGAGGGGCAACAGCCAACAAGTAATAAAATTACAAAAATGGGTCCAAGGGCCTTCATATTTTTTTTTATATAGGACGGCTTATATTGCTCCTGAAAAAATGCCTTCCCAGCTATATATTTGTGTTTAGTAGCCAAGCCGACTTTAAGGGTATTGGTGTAAGCAGGCTTTCCCACAAACTATGTTGTAGAGAAGCCTACTCAGAAAGCACGAAACGCCATGCACATGCGGCAAGCCACATACGACGACGAATTTCGCGCCAAGCGGAGAATGCAGTCTTGTACGTGGGCTTGAGGAACAACCGTGGCACCTCGATGGCGGTGTCGTCTTCCATAAGTCGCGGCACACTCTTCACACTGGTATTGACGTTGATGGCATAGGCGTGCGCCCGAGGGGGTGCTGCCCCCCCTCCCCCCTCATCACCAAGGAGGGGGGGGGGGGCAAAGCCTGTTCCATATGTTTACACAGTTATGACCATGCAGGGTTTCGACGATAATGGCGGCCGAAGACCACTGTTGTGGGAGTGCGCCTAACTGGTATTAAGACGTGAACAAACAGCGCTGGGCACGGGACGGTGAAAGAATGAAATACAAGGGCGCTGAACTAACAACCACTGGTGTATTAACAAGACTGTTTGTTGGCCTAGTTGGTACTTGCTTAATGACATATTTTAGCTGCGAAGTGGCACATACACAGTGCAAAGAAACACACAAGGACAGGACGGGTGGCACTGCGCATGTGTGTATGTTGTATATTTATTGCTGGGTTTGCGCTCAGTCTAATTCAGTTGGAAGTGCCGCCCGTCCTGTCATTGTGTGTTTCTTTGCTCTGTGTATGTGCTACTTCGCGGCTAAAATATGTCATTAAGCACTGATGTATTGCTGGAATATGCAATATATGCAGAAGCTTTGCGCAGAATAACAACAAAAACACAGTATATGCGCAGAGAGAGACAAGAAGTCGTGTCAGATGCGTCGGCAAAACACGCTGCCACGTTCTTGACAGCTGATTTCTTAGTTGTGCAGGGAAATCGACAGCACACTGACGCAAGCATTTCCGTGCGCATGAATGTGGTAAGCTATATTCATGCCTCAGACAGGCCTGCGGAGTTTCTGATGTGTATCCGCAAGCACTCTACAACAAAAGAGAAATGTGCTTTCAAAGGAAAACATGTTAGCGCAAAGTAGAAAATGAAGAGACGAGAAAAAAGTAGGAGGAAGCAGGAAGGTCGGGCTCATATTAGCGTTAATACGCGCCCGACATTTCTACTTTGTTCTGCTTCTCTCTCGTGTCTTTGTTTCCTACTTTGCGCTCACGTATATTCCTTTTATAGCAACCAATGCGCCAAGCATGAAGTCTTACTCAAATGTGCTTTCGACGGCTGGGCTTAAATGGGATAGCAGTTTAAACTGCTGCTCGCTCTTTTGCAAGCCATTTAGTTCCATGTTATACACTTATATCAGTGAACAGCACATGACTGTTACATGCGCTATCAACTTCATCGGTGATTACATGAAGTGCTTGAAGCAATAATACAGCCCTGATGGCATCACCTCTGCCAATTTGAAATGTCATGGTGGCAAGCTTATCCTAAAACTGTCACCGATATTTAATAACTCTATAAATAGTTCGAATTTCGCTCGCATCTATATCCTTCACTATCGTCAATTCTGTATCCTTGTGTAAGGTTTGTAAAATAATTGATGACGGTGCCCTCTTTTGGTATAACCTTCCACTTTGTTCATCACACTTTGCGCGTTGCAATGCACGGTATTCGATCTTTCGGGTCTGTTTGTCGACTGTCTGGATATTTTCACTCTAGAACGCTTTGCCGCAAACTCTAGACAATAATGCGCCTTCCCCAACTTGAATACGATAAGCTAGTTCTGCGATGTCCCGCAAGCTGGAGCAAGGGTTATGAAAGGCGAAATTAGCATTTGACCTTGTGTAGCACAGGGCTAGACCACCTTGCGAAATTCAGTAGAGTGTGTCTGTTGATTAATGGCTTCTGATTGGCACATTGGTTTCTAAAAATGCGCGCGACATCACGCCATCGGGCTATCTAATTTGCCGTTATGTGTTTCAGACATTGAGGCACAGTTGTATTCGTTGCTCGACTCGCAGTACGCGCAATTGATTTGATCTTGATCGTTCACTTGCAATGACTGCACGTTGTGGCTCGCGCAAAATACGCGTGGCAATCAGACATTATTCCTCATAATGTGCTTATTAGCCTCACGAAACTCATACAAGAGCTTTGCTCTGTAAAGCTTACAGGGTTAGTGGGAGAAATTCAGCGGTCTCTTAGATTTCACGTAACGATTCACGGAGTCTCGGAGCTCGAAGTGCGCTAACTTTCTCGCTGAACTAACTCACCCAGGTATGATCAGCCGTAGGAGAATTGTCAGGCCGCAAGATGTGTGCAGGAGTTGATGGCAATGACTGTATGAGTATAATGCAGAACTGCTCAAAAAGAAAAAAAAACTGTAAAAAATAAGCTCACATTCTGGCATTCTCCTATGACGAGTCTAAGGTGAAATTCATCATCTTTTTCTTCTCAATCGATGTACCGATACTCCCCTACCCCACCCCGACCCCGATAGCTTTCTGTACCTAACCGGAGTTTTGCACGGCCTCCAGAATCGGAGGCATTCCAAGCTTTCTGCCCTTCACCTGGTTTTGCACTGCCTCCGTGATCGGGTCCCACCTGTTACCAAGCGACGATGTCATGTGATGTCGTCATGATGACGTCATATGCTGACGTCAGTACCTGATGATGGTCTTTTGCATCACTCCTGTTGACGATGCCGACGGTTAATTTTCGCGTTTGATGACGCATCGAAGCATTTCGCCTTAACAAAATAATGTTTGGTACTCCTCCAGATGATGCGGGAGAACTGCCATCTATCTTCTTTGCGCGCCCATTTGAAGAATACCAACCGAATGGCATGGGCGCGTTCCTCGACAACTTTTTTGACAAACCCAGAACGCCCTTAGACGTAATTTTTTTGTTACAAATGCGTCCAGGACGATCTTTTGCTGGTCGTCTGAGATTGGTGTTATTTATGTGCAGAGGAAAAGAGATTGGGGAATCGCTCCCTCTACTCACGGCTACCTCTTCGGCAACACACATCGAGGACGGAGACAACCCCGACGACTACAAGACGCAGCGCAACACCTTATAGCTGTATTAAGGACGGCGAAATTCGAAATTACATGGCATCTGGAACACCTTTAACTATCGTCGTTGAAATTTTATTTCCCAAGTCTGTCGCGCGTACGAACAATAGGTACTTTAACAGCTTTTAAGCCTGCTGCTTACGCGCTTCGTTTGGGGCTTGTGGAGCAAGGCGAAACAAGCACAGTATCATAGAGGGGAACATCTTGTGCGTTGTGATTGCATTCATAACTCCTAAATAAGTGTTCGAGGGCTCGTAGCGAGCAAAACACATGTATCTTATGTGAAGTGTGAAATGGTATGTTACACTAACAGCTTGAAGTTTCTTTTGAACGCATGATGTGTACTTGTGATGCTAACGATAATATCAATTTCATTGTATTGCCTATAATATTGGGCTATTAATTCAATGAATTGAAAAAATAAACCTAAGAAATTTGGGAGACCACGAACCTTACATTCCGGATAACCTACGGAGTAAAATGCAAATCGCATGCGACACTATACTACTACTGGCGCATGGCGAATCAAGTGTCCAGGGCTGCAAACGCATATCCGTTGTGCAAGATATTTCTGATGACCACATGATCCGAAGGAGATCATAGGAGGCATTAGTAGTAGACAAATCAAACGTACATAGACAAATCAAACGTACATATGGCATGTATCACACGGCAATGAATGTTTGCAAAGAACAAGGTAATGCTTGTGGGATACAAACCCAGAACCTCCGTATTACACGTGCCATGCACCCGAAGTGTAACAATCTTTTTCTTTTGGGGAGGGGGGGGGGGGCGTCTTATTTTTTGTATGCGTTCGTAGGTGAGGTTCTATTTGTGCGCGAATGTATTTTAATTCCGTTCCACACTCTAATTCCCATTTATGCCATAATTGCTATACTGCAGTTAATGTCTCCCATACCTTCCCCAGCTTCATTGTCTTTCGGTTTCATTATGTGGCGTCTAACAAAAGAAGCCAGCCCTCGATCAATCCCCCCCCCCCCTTTCTTTCATTCGCGTGCGTATAGACACACAAAGTGCAAAAGTTTCCGGGGGTCTGAAGCCCCCCAAACCTTGCCCCTGGCTACGCCACTTCCCTGCACTGCCTATTGGGATACGAAGCTGCAGTGGCCCGTCCGCCTTTACGGGGAATTTATACAAGTGTGATTTAGGATATTAGCCCGCATCATTCGTGGCTATGCCGGCGAATGTGGGACATTCTATGTCCAATGGAGTCGCGTAATAACTGATATTTGCGAGCTGGCAGATGACTAATGAAACTTGCATGCTTCCTGAAGGCATCAAGGCTGCTGTTGCGGAACAACTTAAAATTATACATGTTTAGGCATTCGGTATTCTCGCAGGTATTCCTTCTTCTTTGTAGCACCCATCTTATGTCTAGCACCCATCATGTCTTATGCGCACGTCCGCCCGTCTGTCCGTGCCCTGGCACGGTGCCAGGTGGCCGCCGGTACGCGCCAACGGGCGCTGGTCGCGTCGGTCGCGCCTCGCGTCGGACTCTACAGTGCTCGCGCTTTGCTTGCGTAGCGTCGCTGTGCCCAGCGTTTCCAATCATGCAAGGAGGGAGACGCGCGCATCGCGTTCCACTCTGACCTACCACGCCTCAATCGACACAGGCATTCGCGGAACACACTTTGGAACTTACAAAGTGTCCTTCAACTTTTATTTTGCAAGTACAGCATTCGGGGCGTTATTTCGGGCGGTTATTTAAAAATGTAATTTTGGTTTGAGTAAGAGTACGAACGGACAAACTCGATGTAATGTGAATGTTTGGGGTTCTCGTTCTACCGACGGCACTTTATATTTCGTACATTTTATTATATAATTACTACACTCCAATTAAACAGAATTGATGCCGCAAATACCCAGACAGGGACGAAGAAACACAGACGCGGACAAGCGCGGGATTCCATTTCCAATTAAAAACTTGAAATGGAATCCCGTTTCGTGTTATTGCCTTCGTATCTTATGGCTGTATAGGGTTGTGCCTAACAAATAGAAGTCTTTCAATCTGTTCTGCTTTCGCTAATATGTTCTAAGAAGAACGCTTCATTTTATTATGATAAAATAGTATGCCATGTCCAGCAATCTGGGACATCGACTAGTGCGGCAAAGCCGACCCCAAGGGGAAGCGCTGGGCGTAACTCTATGGGGAGCGTTCTTCAAAAAATGATTACTGAGCAATGCCTGATTTTTCGCTAATTGCACTTCAGGCACTTAATGCTGACAACCTCCTTATGTGGTACAACGCGATCAGTTTTAATCGGCCGGCTGGATTTTTTTCCCGAGACACTTTTGTGCATCCATTGAAAATGTATGGGGTGATTTTTGAAAAGCTAATTGTAGCGCAACGATAACGTAATCGCTAATTGCACTCTAGTGGCATGTACGGTAGGACAACCTGTCTTTGTGTTTGCAATTTCGTGGGATTACGCTGGGTGGATTTTTTTCCTGAAGAGCTTTTCCAAATCGATAGTGCAGGAAAGCAGCATTACAGGGGCAAAAGAATCACCTGTCGGTAAATCGATGAGAAAGTGGACGTTTATCATGGTAAAAACTCAGCAAAAGTCTGCAGATATGACGTACATTATGTGGATGAAGCATCAGGAATTTCATAACCGTAATAAATATTTATCACTAATCTAACCATTTAATTTAGACTTATGGGGGGAAGCTCTCAGTGTAGAAGCACATATGTAGTACAGTACATATAGTGTTTCAATGAGAACAGTTACGATAAGGTGGTAGATAACAATTTCATATCATCGGTTTGTACTGTTTATTGTTCTCATTAATTAGGAGTTCGGGTTAATTACAATCAGTGACTTATATGCTAACTATGTGTTGAGTGATGTCATACGAAAAGTGTCCGAGATGGCATACAGATTTGAAGGTATGAAATTCCGAAGTTGCTGTGGCATGACATGACTGCATGAAGAATATAAATGACAGGTCATAACATGAAACTCATGACACTTATGTCATGAACGGTATGATCTACATGCCACATTATTAGCGCTCTCGCGGCCGTTTCTTAGTTTAAGGTATACCGAAAATATTGAGGCTTGTAAAGAGTGTATGACGAACATAAATAGCAGGTATTAAGGCCAAAGCCTTTAATGTCTCATGCTCACGTCCGTCCGGGGTCCGTCCGTCCGGGGTCCGTCCGTCCGGTGTCGTCCGGTGTCCGTCCGGGGTCCGTCCGTCCGGTGTCCGTCCTTTCGTCCGGGGTCCGTCCGTCCGGTGTCGTCCGTTGTCGTCCGGGGTCCGTCCGTCCGGCGTCCGTCGGTCCGGTGTCCGTCCGGGGTCCGTCCGTCCGGTGTCGTCTGGTGTCGTCCGGGGTCCGTCCGTCCGGGGTCCGTCCGTCCGGTGTTCGTCCGTCCGTCCGGTGTCCGCCCGGGGTCCGTCCGTCCGTTCGGTGTCCGTCTATCCGGTGTCCGTCCGTCCGTCCGTCTGTCTGTCTGTCTGTCTGTCTGTCTCTACGTCCGTCTGTCTGTCTGTCCGTCCGGTGTCCGTCCATCCGTCTGTCTGTCTGTCCGTCCGTCCGTCCGGGGTCCGTCCGTCCGGTGTCCGTCCGGTGTCCGGCGTCCGACCGGGGTCCGTCCGTCCGGTGTCGTCCGTTGTCGTCCGGGGTCCGTCCGTCCGGCGTCCGTCGGTCCGGTGTCCGTCCGGGGTCCGTCCGTCCGGCGTCCGTCGGTCCGGTGTCCGTCCGGGGTCCGTCCGTCCGGTGTCGTCCGGTGTCCGTCCGGGGTCCGTCCGGCGTCCGTCCGGGGTCCGTCCGTCCGGTGTTCGTCCGGTGTCTGTCCGGGGTCCGTCCGTCCGGTGTTCGTCCGTTCGGTGTCCGTCTATCCGGTGTCCGTCCGGGGTCCGTCCGTCCGTCCGTCTGTCTGTCTGTCTGTCCGGTGTCCGTCCATCCGTCTGTCTGTCTGTCTGTCTGTCTGTCTGTCTGTCCGTCCGTCCGTCCGTCCGAGTCCTGGCACGGAGCCAGGTGGCCGCCGGGGTGCGCAAACGGACGCCGGTCGCGTCGGACTCTACAGCGCTCGTGCTTTGCTTGCGTAGCTTCACTGTGCCAAGCGTTTGGAATCAGTTCTGACCGACGCCTTCTCAATGGAAGCAGGCGTTCGCGGAACACACTTTGGAATTTACAAAGGGTCCGTCAATTTAAGCGCTGGAACGCGGATGGCGTTTGCACGATGCGCAAAGCGCGAGAAAATACGAACGCATGCGAACGGAGGAAGATTAGTCTCGCGTCTCGGTGCGACTCGCCGTAAAAAAATAAACAAGAAAACACGCACACATTAGGTTTGTGTGTTATCCCACTGAGAGTGTAAAAGAAAAAAAAGACATGCGATAGTCAGTCGAATGGCCACACGCTTTCGCCGTACACACTTTGGAATGTACAAAGTGTCCTTCAATTTTTAACAATTATGACATGTATGTCCATTATGACATGATTTACATGCCACACTCATGGTGCGCGTGCGGCCGTTTCATTCACTGGATATATACTGAAATTGGTATTATGCAATGTTACTGCGTGACAAATATAGATGACAAGTATTAACATAAAAATCATAACATGTATGTCATGTATGACATGACTTACGTTCCACGCTCATGGCACGCTCGCAGCCGTTTCGTTTCCTGGATATATACCAAATTTGATATGGCGTGACATGACTGTATGACGAACACAAATAACAGATCCTTACATGCAAATTATGGCACGGATGTCATGTACGCCATGAATTACACGCCACGCTCATGGCGTGCTCGCAGCCGTTTCGTTTCCTGGATATATACCAAATTTGATATGGCGTGACATGACTGTATGACGAACACAAATAACAGATCCTTACATGCAAATTATGGCACGGATGTCATGTACGCCATGACTTACACGCCACGCTCATGGCGTGCTCGCAGCCGTTTCGTTTCCTGGATATATACCAAATTTGATATGGCGTGACATGACTGTATGACGAACACAAATAACAGATCCTTACATGCAAATTATGGCACGGATGTCATGTACGCCATGACTTACACGCCACGCTCATGGCGTGCTCGCAGCCGTTTCGTTTCCTGGATATATACCAAATTTGATATGGCGTGACATGACTGTATGACGAACACAAATAACAGATCCTTACATGCAAATTATGGCACGGATGTCATGTACGCCATGAATTACACGCCACGCTCATGGCGTGCTCGCAGCCGTTTCGTTTCCTGGATATATACCAAATTTGATATGGCGTGACATGACTGTATGACGAACACAAATAACAGATCCTTACATGCAAATTATGGCACGGATGTCATGTACGCCATGACTTACACGCCACGCTCATGGCGTGCTCGCAGCCGTTTCGTTTCCTGGATATATACCAAATTTGATATGGCGTGACATGACTGTATGACGAACACAAATAACAGATCCTTACATGCAAATTATGGCACGGATGTCATGTACGCCATGACTTACACGCCACGCTCATGGCGTGCTCGCAGCCGTTTCGTTTCCTGGATATATACCAAATTTGATATGGCGTGACATGACTGTATGACGAACACAAATAACAGATCCTTACATGCAAATTATGGCACGGATGTCATGTACGCCATGAACTTACACGCCACGCTCATGGCGTGCTCGCAGCCGTTTCGTTTCCTGGATATATACCAAATTTGATATGGCGTGACATGACTGTATGACGAACACAAATAACAGATCCTTACATGCAAATTATGGCACGGATGTCATGTACGCCATGAATTACACGCCACGCTCATGGCGTGCTCGCAGCCGTTTCGTTTCCTGGATATATACCAAATTTGATATGGCGTGACATGACTGTATGACGAACACAAATAACAGATCCTTACATGCAAATTATGGCACGGATGTCATGTACGCCATGACTTACACGCCACGCTCATGGCACGCTCGCAGCCGTTTCGTTTCCTGGATATATACCAAATTTGATATGGCGTGACATGACTGTATGACGAACACAAATAACAGATCCTTACATGCAAATTATGGCACGGATGTCATGTACGCCATGAATTACACGCCACGCTCATGGCGTGCTCGCAGCCGTTTCGTTTCCTGGATATATACCAAATTTGATATGGCGTGACATGACTGTATGACGAACACAAATAACAGATCCTTACATGCAAATTATGGCACGGATGTCATGTACGCCATGAATTACACGCCACGCTCATGGCGTGCTCGCAGCCGTTTCGTTTCCTGGATATATACCAAATTTGATATGGCGTGACATGACTGTATGACGAACACAAATAACAGATCCTTACATGCAAATTATGGCACGGATGTCATGTACGCCATGAACTTACACGCCACGCTCATGGCGTGCTCGCAGCCGTTTCGTTTCCTGGATATATACCAAATTTGATATGGCGTGACATGACTGTATGACGAACACAAATAACAGATCCTTACATGCAAATTATGGCACGGATGTCATGTACGCCATGACTTACACGCCACGCTCATGGCGTGCTCGCAGCCGTTTCGTTTCCTGGATATATACCAAATTTGATATGGCGTGACATGACTGTATGACGAACACAAATAACAGATCCTTACATGCAAATTATGGCACGGATGTCATGTACGCCATGACTTACACGCCACGCTCATGGCGTGCTCGCAGCCGTTTCGTTTCCTGGATATATACCAAATTTGATATGGCGTGACATGACTGTATGACGAACACAAATAACAGATCCTTACATGCAAATTATGGCACGGATGTCATGTGCGGCATGAACTTACATGCCACGCTCATGGCGTGCTCGCAGCCGTTTCGTTTCCTGGCTATATACCAAATGTGATATGACGTGACATGACTGTATGACGAACATAAAAAAATTACAGCATATCCACGGAGTGAATGATGATGAGTGGGGCGAAGCGTGCGTCCGTCCGTCCGTCCGTCCGTCCGTCCGTCTGTCTGTCTGTCTGTCTGTCTGTCTGTCTGTCTGTCTGTCTGTCTGTCATAGAACTAGGCGGTCACGTACCAAGAGACAGGGATGTACAGACCCGCGGCTTTAGGAGCTTCGCCCCTAAAAAAAAAAGCACTACGCTTTTTACACGTGTTGGTACTGCAACGTTTTGCCTTTGGCGGTAATTATTCGAAAAGTACGCGAAAAAAAATGACACCATCTCCCGCGAAAGGGGAGCATGAGGCGATGCGAAGCACACCGCGTTTGCATCGGTTCGACTAGCTGTTTCCGTTCATGTTGCGTATTGAGTGTTATAGTTTGTGTTGTGTTTATGCTCTTATGTTGTTGTTAACGTAGACCCGAACGCAGACCCGAACGTGGTAGCGCGTGCCCAGCGCGTTCTGACTAGGATACAACGCGTTGGTTCAGCATGCGTCTGCAGAATCTCGTTCCCCGACGTCATCACATGAATTGCTGAGAGAGTGTAAGGGGGAGAGGCCACACCGCCTTACCCAGCCCCTTACCCAGCTAGCGCGTGAGCTCACAGCATAAGACGCTCACAGAGACTATGTACATTATATACACACAAGAGTTATTCTTTTGCAAAGTGCAAGGGCGTCCCCTGATAAGCTCGGGACACGGAGGCTCGGGCACTCGATTCCCTTTAGAGATGACGCAAGGCTACTGAACCTAATTTCGCTAAACCACCGTTATCGCTCAACATAATTCGTGAGTTCCTGCGCTATTTATTATTCAAGACATTGAGCAACATTCATATATCCGTGCACTGACATAACGTTTTATCCTCCGCGTATAACCTGTAAGGAAATTTTCGAAGCGCGCATAAACCAATTAAAGAATTTAAAAGGAGAACGCGTTAGCGCAATCGAGCTTCGTTCACTTCACCTTCACAGTCGCTAGCCTCGCTTAATTTCTCGGCGGACACGTCCACCCTGCCGCAAGGGAAAGGTACGTCTGTGCTCGTAACATATAGGTATATTGTTTCAAACTGTCCTACAGTGCCTTTTGTAAGTACAGCATGCAAAATGCTCGCTAGGACATAATTCTTTTTTCTTCGATCCGGAAGGCTACAAGCGCAAATGCGTAGCTGCACTCTTTGTTGATGGTGTTGCTGATAATAAGAAAGAGAGAGAGAGAAAACTTTATTTAAAAAGTCAGTCAGTAACGTCAGGCATGGCCCGTCGCCTCCAGCCGTCTGCCGGTTTGATTACTTATTCCTGTGCACTTGGGAATCGGTCGGTTGTCACAGCAGCCACTCACTGTGCAATTCAAATGTACGACGCTGGTGCGATTCTACACTTCTGCCACGCAATATTACATGTGTGAAGGGGGGATCCTCGAACTACAAGACATTATTATAGTGCTTTTTTATCGAAACAGTGTAGAACACCTGTTTTCCGTGCGAAGTCTTGGATTAGATTTCCTCTCGAGCCGAACATTCATATTGTCTATTTATTTGCATCTATCTCAAATTCTGGCCCCCCGGAAGACGTTTATTTTCGCTAACAATACTTAGCCAACAATGAAATCACGCGCTGTTCGAAAACGTGCGCTTGGTGTAATATCAATAGTAACATGCCTCGTTTACGTTAGTGACGCCCTTTATAAGACAACTACTCACTGTTTGTCGTTTATATAATAATAATAATAATAATAATAATAATAATAATAATAATAATAATAATAATAATAATAATAATAATAATAATAATAATAGAGTGAAGAACAACGAACGTTATAGTGGGTCATCATCTCCTCCGACATCGCAGGTCTGTCTGTATACCGCGCATTGCTCGATGGCGCTTCTCGTTCGCCCGCAAGGTCCGTTGATTTGAGTCGTTGGTCAAGCTACCGGCCGATCCCTACGGCAGAGTTCAATAAACTTTTTTTTTAATATATATCTGACAAAATATGGGAAGGTAGGCTACGTTGGAGCAGGCTATCCCAACATCATGACAGTAATGTACAAGATAAACATAAAAATACGAAAAATTAAGAATAAAAGAAGAAAAAAAATAATCAGAGTCACTTGGTACATATATACACTATAGGGCTTATAACGAATGAATGAGCACAGTATATATGGGCGTAGTCCAGTTCATATATCGTGATCACATCGCGGATAGAGTCCGAACAAATAGTGGCAAGGTATAATAAGAACTAAAGACAGTTAATTAAATTTGTGTCCATTAAAAAATCACGGAGGGCGCTCACTGCGCGCCTTTGATTATCGGGATGTGGCCATGGTCCAAGTACTTTTCCACTCGTAAATGGTCGTCTGTCGAGGCGGTTCAATCGATCACGCAGTTCAGCGCGTTGTTCGTCAATTCGCGGACATTCAATAATGATATGCTCCTCTGACGCATCGACATGATCACAGTGGTCGCAGTGCGGGGACGTTCTTGTTTTTATGCGGCATAAGAAGTGAGGTGTGTATGCAACACCTAATCGTAGACGGTGCAGTAGTGTGTCAAATGGTCTATCAATCTTTTGATTAGGTGTAAATCGGAGAGACGGATCTATTTGTTATAAGAGTGAAGACTTTGTATTTTCGTCAAATCAAGCGTTCTTGCACAATTTGTGGCGCAGTTCGGAAAGAACCTTCTTGCTTTCTGAGAAATAAACGGGCACTGGTGTCAAGTCAACTTTTTTGTGTGCTGCAGTGGCTAATTTGTCAGCATTTTCGTTTCCCATCACTCCTACGTGACTTGGAAGCCACTGAAAACATATCTCATGGCCGTCCAGATAACCGATGGTAATTGTTTTTAAGATTTCATATATTATGCTATCATCTATATGAAAATAAAAATGCCTTAATCATTTGTAGCGCTCCTTTGGAGTCAGAATATATTACCCAGTTTTGCCTTTGCTGGCTTTCAACAATGAATTTTGAGGCTCGTAATATTGCAACAAGCTCCGCTGCTGTAGACGATGTCTTTCGAGAAAGTCGGAAATCTCTTTCTATTTTATATACGGGTATATGAAAAGCCGCAGACGAGCTTTCATCCATTGTAGATCCATCCGTGAAAACAAATGAGAAACAATAAACTCTTCAACAACAACAACAGTAACACAATACTCATATGAGAATAATATATTTGTTGTTATTATTATTATTATTATTATTATTATTATTATTATTATTATTATTATTATTATTATTATTATTATTATTATGTGAAGCACAAATTTTCTTTGAAAAAATTGAGTAGTTGTCTTATCAGAGGCGTCCCTAATGTGAACGAGGCATGCTATAGTATACTGATATTATACCAACCCCGCGTTTTTGGAGCAGCGCGTGATTTCATTGGTGGCTAAGTATTCCACAAAAAAGTTATCTGTAGCGAAAAATCCGGTGCCGACGCTGGTGTCGGCGTCTTCGTTGTGAGTGAAAAAAAAGCATTGCCCGTGGGCGAAAGGTCGAGGTAGCTGCAAATAAATGAACAATATTAATAGCTCGCGCGTAAATTGAACCCAGTACTTCTGCAGGGAAAACAGGTGTTCTACAACACAGCCACGCCGGTGCTTGAAACTGTTCGAAAAAAAAAAAAGAAACTATGATAATGTCATGTAGTGTGAGAATGCCCCTTAACGTGTGTTGTGTTGCGTCCCAGAAGCGTAGAATGGCACTAACGTCAAACATTTAATTGCACCAATGAGTGGTTGATTTCAAAACTCGCCAATAAGCGCGTCAAGCAAGTAATAAATAGGTCCTACCGAGGGACCTTTTAAGAAACATCACCATGTAAAAATATTACCACGCTGTTCTTGAGCAATACGTGCAAAGAAACAATTACACTATAGTAGCAGCAAGGAAACCAGACGAGAGCTATCTTCAAACTCGCTTGTATGCGTTCTTCGTTCTAAATAAAACTGGCCAAAATAATCGGGTCTCTAACCAAGACCTGATGCCGTTGTGCAGACCGCATAGCCAGTGAAACAAAGAGGTGTGCTTTGCGGTTATGTACGTACATCCAAATATCATCGGGGGTTTTACGTCACAAAACCACGATATGATTATGAAGGACGCCATCGTGGAGGGCTCCGGAAATTTCGAACATGTGGTGTTCTTTAACGTGCTGTGACATCGCACAGTATACGCGCTTCCTCCATTTCGCCTCCATCGAAATGTGACCTCTGCGGACGGGGCCGAACACGCGGCTTTCGGGTCAGAACCCGAGCACTGTAACCACTACATCACCACAGCGGACGGTCGCATATGTGAATATAATTGGTTTCATTACGCTTTCACGAACAGTCAGCAAAGAGGGGAAGACGAGCTGTATAGCATGTCATGTACGATGAAATACATTTCGGACGTCTTTTATTATGTGCTCTAGAAACGTTAAGAGCGTTGTTTAAATTAAGGCGTCTTTCTTAAAATGCTTAAATTTGGAAAATAATTCAGCAATTTCGTCCCTGTAATGAATTTAGGCCTTTGTTTCTGCTACGTTTTGAGCTCTTAAAAAAAGATTATCACTGGCAGCGAATACGGCACGGCACGTTGCCTTCACTCTATAGCGCGAAAAAATTCACTTGTTAAGTGACGCCAACAAATATTAGCTACGTGGAGCCTGTCTTTACATATTCTCTAAGCGTCATCGCCATCTCATAGGCTGATATTATTTTCTCGAAATTAGCTTTCACAGATTACAAAAACGGCCGCGACAAAAGGACGTCCTAACTTTCTTCAAGAAACCAGTGGGGCCGACAACTATACAACCGCACGAAATATATTGAAAAGGACGAGAGGAAGGGCAGCACGCCCTTTCGAAATACGAGTTTGTCAAGCGCAGCCAAGTGACTTGTGCGCGCGGATTCACTAAAAAAAAAAAAAATACTTGATTCACGATCGAGCAACCAACCGACCGCTCGTCGTACACGACTTGCGCTTATCAGTCAGCGATCACGGTTCGCTCTCGGTGGCGATAGTCGACATCGAGCTGCTTCGTTGTTGTTGTTTTTTTTTTTTATGTATGGCCACCTTGTCTGCCGCGCGCCATGCGTTATCGCGCCAGTTTTGAAAGTTGAAGGTCTGTACGCCACGTGGTGTGAAAAACGGTGAACTAAAAGCGATGTCCCGAAATGCTGGGTATGCTGCTTCCTGAAGTCAATCTTATTTATGTGGTCTACAGAAGGCAAGTGCAAAGGGTTATGAACGCATATGCGCCTAATGAAACGTTTACCAGCCATTTTGAATGCTTCCGCTTGTTCTTGTGCCGTGCGCGGCTCAAAAATGCAGTTAGTCCAGCGCCATGACCGCTCTTTTGCTTGTGCATCTTTCGTCTTCGTGGTTGTTGATGGTTGTTAGCGCAACCCTATGTAATGTTATCTAGCCATTAAACCGAACAGCAACTGGTTTGTTCTAATTACCATCAGCCGACACATAAAGGTATGTCATTACGCTGTATGAGGACGCCGCGAATATGTTATTCTATGCAATCCAGTGCCGTAACCTGGCGCGTTATTAGTGTGTGCTGCCTGCCATTTTCTCAGTACCTTCTTACAGCCCTCAGTTTTGGTTTAAGCACCGAAGTGCCGAATAAATCTGTAAATATATTGGGGGGCCGTTAAAAACATTGACTCGTAAATATTGCACGTTAAAATGAATTTGCGAAACAAAATGAACATTTTAATGACTTAGACACTCATGACTGACGTACATAGACCAGAAATAAGAGTGGCTTCACGTTTTCTTTGCTTTCTTTCTTTTTCATTAAAGAAACAGGTCACTGATTCTTGTAGTTTTCACTTAACGAGACCATAACGTTCAACAACCATTTACGTCACAAAACCGATACGCGACGTAAAAACAAAAGCGTGAGGCAACTGTCGCTCATTGTGTAGCAAATTTTCTTACAGTCAACAACAATCGCTAGAGAACAATCGCACTATAACCGATTTAAAAATATACCAATGTACATACAAATACCCATATAAAATGGATCTTTAAAGCTTCAGAATGTTACAAACACGTGAAATATGTCATATTTGTCAACAGCATCAAAATCAAAACAGAAGATAAGCAATGTTTGATTCATATCCTTACAAATAGCAACTAGAGTGGCTTGCTAAATGCATGAGCGCTAGCCTGAACTATTTCATTGCATTCTGCATGAGCTGCGACAAGCGCCCGTGGTGAATGGTGCCTGAAAGCACGCATATAAGCACCTACATTAGAATTGGCTTACCAAATATCGGCTACCTGAAATGGTTTTTCTTGCATTTAAGCACCGCTATGGTGTCTTGTCGCCCTTACGACCACGTGTGCCGCATGGCAGCTGATTGGCGTAATGTATCAGCTTTAAGACCAGACAAAGCTCCCGCAAAGCAAACGGGGGCTGTTCAACTCGGTTGCAAAAAATACATTTAACGCAATTCACATTCTCTATTATATCATTGGTATTGTGGTACCTTTTGTAGTATTTATGTACACGAATAAATTAGACAAAAATAAACAGTCCCTTCCAATTACATGGTGTTGCACAGCACGCGCGTAAGTCTCGGTGTCCCGCATCACGATACGACAGCGTGTGTCATAGTAATGAAGTGCTCAAAATATAGCAAATTTTCGGTAACGCTAAAGTAATACGAGCTAGAAAAATTTTCTGCCTGCTAAGAGTTCAGGATTGCGAGTGTTCGGGTAAAATGTAAATTATTGCTGCAGTCATCCTCAAGTTCTTACGCGAACTTGTTAGTGAGCTTACTGATTGTTTCCGAGCACCACAAGGCTATTTAAGATCAACCTTTTGGCGTCAGCGCTTGTAATAAATAATAACGAGCACTTGATTACAACTGTTTCGTTCAAGAGCACATCGGCATTTTTTAACGTCCAAGAAAGCAGATGAATTTTGCTGATCATGCTTCTGAAACACAATTCAGTCATCTGCTGGAAACAACAGTCTTTACAATTGCGCAGTTCTTTATAAATATAGTTTATTTGTTGCAAACACCTATTCATGCACCACAGCCAAACACGTTTTTCATATGTTGCCTATGAAAACGAAATTGTGTATTAGCGCATTCGGTACAAAGTTAACTTAAGAGGTATAGCTCACTCATGAGGTAGGGGCATTAAGCTATCACATGACTCGTTGCCGTTATGCAGGTCTCGCGTGGTTGCCGAAGGAAAAAGCATTCGTTGAGAGCCTACTTTTAGTGGTTTAAACACCCACTAGTACAGCGTTATAACATTGCAAATGGCCCAGCTCTTGATATATGCGAAATTTTGTTCTGCTGTGAACTTTTTCACAAGTTTGCGAAGGTTTCTGTTAATTACCGATAACTTCAGCCAAACCTCAGGTAGTAAGAAGCATGCATGCAGTAAGTAGTAGTAACTAGGAAGAAAACGTCATCAATGGCATCATTTGTAGCGGGAGCTAGGCATCACAGAATCCGGGGACGACACATGGATCCAGGGGTGATGAAACCAATCTGGAAGTGCTGAACAGGTTGCCAGAGAGGGCACATGCAAGTGCGTGATATAGATTGCGGTTTGGTCACAGCTTCCGAGTGTCACTTCCTTTGTCACCTGAAAGTTTTCTAATTTACCTGTACCTTTGGATGGCTGTGATATGTAAGCCGGAGCCGCGTACCCCATTTTGCAAATTATTTCAGGGAATCGAGCCGGCGGATAACTTTGTTCTTTTAATTGTCTCGCGTCCTACAGCAAAACGCTAACTAATTCTCACTTGCCAGTCTGTGTGCATTTCATGCCGTTAGCGCTAGTATGAAATAAACTAGGCGATGGTCTGTTGCAGGTGAGGTCTCATCATGCTATGCACATTCGAACTAAGCATCGTTCCGCAAAACTGGCGATATCAAAACAGTGAACGTTGGTATAGAAAACTTGCTGCCGACCAGCCATTATTACACGCCCGCGTCTGGCATTGGCTGTTCACGCTGTCACGCAGGAAAATGCGTTGTGTACGCGCTATAATGAGTTCTCTGCTGCTGGCACGTGTTGCCACTAGCACCCACAATATGCAGGCTGCATAGCGCGCCAACCGCACTCCATGTCCAAAAAATATTTTCTAGGAATCGGCTCTCCTTCTCCTTTTTTGTACGTATGCGAGCGCGAAAAACAGAATGGCAGCAAAAAGCTGGATGCCGGCTAGCATCCTCAGAAGGTTGTCGTAAGATCCCATTTTGTCCCGGAAGTGCCCTGAAAGAAAACACAAAATACTTTGAACATGGGCAGGAAACGTGTTAGCCATCGCCCGGACATGGCCACAACAATACCTCTATTCATTCTGATTTGAGTAAAAATTGTGAACGATGTCCGTGGCTTGTAAACAGGACAATAGCTGTGGTTGCTTCGTTTATGTTAAGTAAGCTGATGTTTCAAGAGACAACTTTAGTTATGTGGACGTTTTCAAGTCGCAGCGCAAAAGCAATACGTCTGGATCCCGAATGGATTGCTAATCAGTAGTCATGGTGTGGTTTCCGCGCTTTCAGCTAGCCTTATAGGCAACAAGTCCTACATTAATTTCGCAAAACTTCACATGAGGCACTGGTATTACTGTTAGGGTAGTGCTCTCACTCACTGCGACGGGCCATTTTCCAAATTCACCAGAGCCCCTCTAGCAATGGCCAGGCCTGAAGTGCCCGGATGAAAGCGCGCCGGCTCCGCTGTGGTTCTGCTAGTATCATTTATTTGAAATTGGCGTCGTGACAGACTCCAACATAATGAAGAATTTTCCTTGTTTTTTGTTGCTCACCAATTCGTCTGTCAGTTTTCTTAACCTTTCCTTATTCCTTTCCAGTTTCCTTATTTTAAGTTTTCTTATTCTTTCCAAAGTGACACCTTTTCAGTTGCCTTGCAAACATCCCGAAGTCAGTTTCTGGATGCCAATCTCGAAGGCGATATTTTAACTCAACGCAAGTGCACGAACGTGCAACAAGAGAAGCAAAAATGCGCATGAAATCCGCATAATATTATTCGAATTGCTCAACATAACACAATACAAATAAATATTTCATTTCTAAAGAAAAAAGACTTAATCACCTTTCCCTGTGATCGTCGCGCTGAGTTTGAGTAATATGCCTATTTCGGCGTTTGCATGGCGATAACCTATAGCCTTCGAGAGAGCAGGCTCGCCTCGTTTTTCTGCTTCTGCCACATGCAGAAGGATATAAAATCGATACTTGCCGAGTGCTCAACCGTATAAGCACTTGTGTGCCCGGACCTATCATCACAGAACATAGGCATATAGAATTCGAAAAAAATGCAATGCCACCCGACGCCACACATTCCTATGGACGTTTGGTGGCCTCTTGCCTAACTTCGCTCCCCAAGAAAAAGTGGGGCGCAGCGTTTTTGCAAAATGGTCTATTGCAATTTAACAATGCAACAAAAGACATGTAAACTTGCCTCCTGCGATATGCATTCCTTAATTGAAAAATGGGCCTCCCGAAAGGTAAATGAGAATAATTATGTCACAATATTGCTGAAACGGTTATTGACTCGGCGCGATACAACTTTCCTTTCTGCATTCGGCAAATCAACTGTAGAGTATTTCCGCTTAGGAGAATAAACTCTATGGTAGGTAAACGATGGTTTTGCGCAATATTCCACACTTGCTGTGATTTACCTGTTATGAAGGGATTTGCAGAAAGAAGAGGGATCAAGGCAAGTCCATTGGCTCCCCAGAAGGTGGGCACTGCTTTGGCGCCAAAGTTGTCGGCCACGAGGACTGCCTTCAGGGTGGCCACGCACGCCAGGAATAATATCGTTGTCATCTACGTGAAGATTGTTGTTTTCCAATTTAACAGAGGGCCTCTACGTGCAAGGTGCACGTACGATGAATGTTTTTTTTTATCACGCCCAAATCAGATTTATCTAGCACAGTAGTTTATTGCCACGATTATTAGCAATGGTTAAATGAAGATGTGTCTGGGTCCATGTAGAAGAAATTCACTGACACATTAAAAAAAAAGTTCAGCCTTGCACAGGTCATCTATTGCAGCTACTACCATAGCAACGGGTAGAGTTTTCTTAGAGCTAAGCGGAATGAAGTGCCCGTTGTGATCTACAGATGCCAAGTGTGAGTTCGAGATTTCCTACGTCAACGTGGAAAATCTTTACTCTGGTTGGTGCATCAATCTCCACCCGAATCCAGGGTTAAATCGGATGTCGGGGCACATCGTTCTGCTTGGTACCATTGGAAAAAACAATCACAGCATATCCACGGGGTGAATGATGAAGAGTTGGGGCGAAGCTCGTGAAGCAATCATGGTTACACCGTGAAATCTTCAGTGGTTTCGCCCAGCAGTAATCAAAGCGATAGTGTGTGTGAGATCCGCCTGGCGCCGCGCTCCCGTCGCGGCGGCCTCTCGAGCTCGCACCTCGGGATCCTGCCGACGAGCACGAGCCGCAGCGGCCTTCCCCACCCGGCGCTCCTCGTCGTCCATGGTCCGCCAAGCAGCACGATCCGGCAAGCGCACTCGTACGGCGACGATCCGGGGAATGAGAGATAGCGGGCGCTCGCCGCCCGGCGCAACCTCGCGCAGCCCGCGCAGCAGCCAATCGGAGAGCAGCTGCACCGCCAAAGCCATCTAGCTTACCTTCACCCAACCGCCATATTGTACGCATGTCTATGGGACAGCGCCCTCTCGGAAAAGAGACGAGAAATGGAGATGAGAGAGAGAGAATAAAACATTTATTTGATGTTCTGCTCGAGAAGATCGATGAGTGGGATCCTTAGTCCGGGATCCCATTGGCGCGGGCCGCTGTCCTCGCACGTTTCACGAGGGCCTCTTGGGTCTTCGGATCCGAGCTGGACAGAGCTGCCTCCCACCCTTTAATGTTGTGTTGTGTCCTGGGTTGCATAGGCGGATTGTGTGGGCATTCCCACACCATGTGGTACAGGGTGGCTGTTTTATTGGCGCATAACCTGCACTGTGATGCGTAAGTGTCGGGATCTATCTTGGACAGTAGTATGTATGGGTTGGGGTAGGACAAGGTCTGCAGGCGACGCCACGCTACCTGAGATTCCTTGCTGAAGGTTTGGCCCCGGGGGCCGGAAGTTTCCGTCTTTCGAGTCTTTGGTGTTCCAGAATATCTGTGTATGTTAGGAGCGGGTCCATACGCATAGCCCAGGGCGGGTGCGATATGCCGGGGTCGGAGGTCCGGGAAGAGTAATTCTCGGGCCGAGGCATGGGCGAGCTCATTGCCTCTAACTCCGCAGTGGCCGGGTATCCATCTCAGCTGTTTCCATTCACCCTCTGAGCGTGGGGACGATAGCTGTGTTAGGATTCGGTGTGCAATGGGGCCAATGTAGCCTTTACAGAAATTTTGGTAGGCTGCTTTTGAATCTGTGAGAACGAAGGTGGACCCGGGGTTTCATAGGGCGTGGGCGATTCCGGCTTCTTCCGTGCTAGTTGTGTCTGTGTCCTGGACTGATATACAGTCTATCTGTTGACCTCCATGAATAACGCTTGCCGTGTATTTGCCGTTCATGACGACACAGAATGCGTACAGCGCCATCTAGTATATCGTCACCCAACTGCGGTTTGCATGCATCGCTATGGGACAGCACCCTCTATTGTACGATAAGGGAACACTACGGGGTACAGACGATGGATCGACGATCGACAACCGACCAGGTCTCGCTATAAGGAGCTTCGCCCCTAAAAGCCGCTTAGTCTCGCGTTCACCATCCTACCAGTTACAACTGCTGCGATATATATATATATATATATATATATATATATATATATATATATATATATATATATATATATATATATATATATATATATATATATATATATATATATATATATATAGGTTCACAGTAGCGCTTTCCATACCGGTGGCGGTGGTCTGAACGGAAGTGCTGGTCATACCGGTTGAAGTGGTGCAAATCGCAACGTCAGCGTCCGGAGGTAACCCCCTGATCCTGCGGCTGGCCCGATGCACAGGTGTGTTGACTGGCACTGGGCTTGTAGGGCGACTCCCTGGAGGGGTCTGCAGCATCCGTGAGGGCTACCCAGCACCTCCACCACTTGTCACGTCGCTTTAGAGGTCCAGGTAGGGTTTATTGAACGTAGAGGTAGAGCGGCAGGGCTCTTGCCAGACGCGTCGCTTGGGCGTGTACCCGAGAGCGGATAGCGCGTGCACTTCTTTTGTGGTCTGTGTTTCTGCATATGCATGTCACCCACTACTGCAGGTGGCATTATATATATATATATATATATATATATATATATATATATATATATATATATATATATATATATATATATATATATATATATATATATATCACGGGGAGAGAAATATTTGAGGAGAACAATCTTCCAGGCCTTGGCAGGCACGCGAGGGCTGCGCGATAGCGTTATGGAGAAAATGAGGTTTTCGCCAAAGCACGATAGGTGACGCTTCCGGTATGTTGCCATCGTTTGCATGCTCTTCTATGGATGCCACGCATAAAAATCGTGATACCGCCTCGAACATTGTAAAATTTCAGTCTGTAACATCGATTGGTAGATGAGACAGATATTTTAGCTGCAGTTACTGATATGTACTTCCCTGAATTATAGGCCGTACAGCGCTTGAAACGAGCTGCTAGTTGCGGCCCCTGAGCAGACGACTTCTGCCGCATGCACGGGCCACTCGCTCTTTGCTCGCATGTTCGTGCGTACGCGATCGGAGGTGGCCTTGGTAGGGAAAATTCCCAACGTGGGCGAGCAAGCTGTCGCGCATTCCTTCGGGATTTGCAGGCTTTCTGTTTCTTTAGCGCGCTCAGTGGCGTCTGCGTTGCGCCGGCAGCGCTGACTGATCCATCTTTGCGAGCGCTTTTCACGCCGCAGCACAGGGAGAGCATTTAGCAGATTTCCACCAGTGCTTCTTCAGGATGGGGCAGAAATTTGTCGTGCCGAACTGTATCGGTGGGTACGCATCCTGCAAGGAGAAGGCAATTATACCTTCAAAGTTCCTAGTGACCCGGTTAGGTTGGAAGCGTATGTTCGTGCCATACGGAGGAAATATCGCGAAGCTTGCGCCTCGTGACTACGTTTGCGAGAAGCACTTCTCGGAGAGTAAGTCCCATCATTCGTTGAAAAAGCTCACAGGGTCCCTTACGTATCAGACGAAGACGACTCGGAGGCGAAAGACATGTTCTTCCTCTTTTTCTTCAGTGGACGTGTCTAACCCTATACCCCCCCCCCCCCCCTTGCAAAAGCTTTCTGCACCGAACGTGGTTTAGCACTGCCTCCTGGATGGGAGGCATTGCGAGCCTACTGAGCCTCAACTGGTTTTGCACTGCCTCCGTGATCGGGGGACAGA
Source organism: Rhipicephalus appendiculatus (assembly GCA_030522465.1). Taxonomy (NCBI): domain Eukaryota; kingdom Metazoa; phylum Arthropoda; class Arachnida; order Ixodida; family Ixodidae; genus Rhipicephalus; species Rhipicephalus appendiculatus. Next base: position 59,281 of record JALIZH010011903.1, read on the forward strand.
TCACGGAGGCACTTGAAAACGACGATGTCATGTGATGACGTCATCATATGACGTCACGTTGTGGCGTCACAATGACATGATAATGACGTCACAAGTTTTGGCGATCTCTGACTATGTGGTGACGTTAATACGTGATGATGATTTTCTGCGTAACTCATGTTGACGCCGCCGATGCGGGATGCCGACGGTCAATTTTCGCGTTTGATGAGTCATCTAAGGCTTTCGCCTTAAAAATTATACCTAACCTGTCGAGTTCACGCTGTCAAAAATGATAAATGTCGCTTTCTACAAGATCTATCACTCGGGTGAATTTTCCTGTATGTTACACCATTCTTCCCGTTAATTTAACGAAAAACAATATGGAGCCGGCCAGGACGCACAAGAAACACACCCACTTGGCCCCTACGGCGTTGAACCGGCGAGCTTTGTCGGAGACAAAGGTTTCGGTGGGGCCTGCCGCTGCAGCGGCGCAGACCCCTCCGAAACAACCTCCCCCCCTCCCTCACCCTAGCGCGAAGGGACACGGCCGGAGCGTTTCTTCCCTCGCACGCTTTGGAAGGAAGGAAGGAAGGAATACAAAAGAGAGAAGGCAGGGAGGTTAACCAGACAGCAGTCCGGTTGGCTACCCTACACTGGGGGGAAAAGGGAAAGGGGAGTAGAAAGATGAGAGAGGCATACGACCCAATGGACAATGTTTATTAAGGCGAAAGCCTGAGCTGCCTCATCAAACGGTAAATTTGACCGTCGGCAGTGGCCGTCCCGCGGGACAAGTGATGTGAAAAAAATGCCCCCCACCTCCCCGAAGGGAATCGTGAGGAAATGCGAATGCATTTCTTGCGCCGACACCGACTTCTGCCATCGCCTTGAGAGGCGCCCAGCCAGCGAACGGTCGAGAGTGAGGCGCGAGCTGACGGGAGAGTGGGGCGCAGGGAGGAGAGAGAGCGAACGGCGAGAGAAGGAGCGAAGCACTGCACCTACCCTCTCCTACACTCTCTCGCACCACATGCTCCGGTTGCTAGGGGCGAGGATAAGCGCGCGCGCCCGCAGCTGTTGCTATGGGAGAGGGAGTGAGAGCGGAGAGATAACACCTGCCGGCGCGCGGACACCTCCTCAACCTATCCTCCTCCTCCTCCTCCGCGGACAACGCCGGACAACGCCGCCTGACATAGCCCGACTAAGAAATGCATTCGCATTTAAAAAATCATCGCGTGATGATGTCACCATATGGCATCACAGATAGGAGAAATTTGTGGAACACGCATGCGCCTCACCGCTCACTGGCAAACGTGCGTGTGGTTTCGCCTGGTATTATCAGTGTCTCCGAGCCCGGTACATGGTCAAATGCCCGGTATTTGCCAGTTGGGGGAGTGGCTGTCAACGTGCAGACATATGACGCGCGGCCCGCTCTGCCAACGACTTTCAGCTGGCCCGCGCGACGTAATGGCGGTTTTAACTGCGCGCCCAGTATTATATGTTTTTAGCGTGATCTGCCTGAATGGGCGGCATAGTTCAAATACTTACGCAAGGGATAACACGCACAACCTGCCGCGCCCGGTGCTGTCCAGCGTCCTCATTGCTTGTATTTGCGCTCATAGAGCAAATCGCGAGACTGAATCTGAGTGCTAAAGCTCGGCCCAACTTTAAACTTGATCTAAATGTCAAAGAAACACTGTACTTTTTACATGTTAGATCTATCCTAGATTACGCCTCTATGATATGGCACCCTTATCAGGACTATTTGATACAAGCAAGAGAAAAGCTTGAAAATCAGGCTGCACGACTCGTCTCCAGTAATTACAACCCTTTTCAAAGTGTTACTGAATTAAAAGCATTGCTGGGCTGGCAAACTTTAACAGCTAGAAGAAAAACTTAAGCCTCAAATTTTGCCACCGTATTTTTTATAATCAAACAGGCATTGACAGCCGCACCTACCTGTCAGAACCATCGTATGTTTCGACTAGGCACGACCATTCCAAGAAAGTACCCGCATACAGTTGCAACACAAATAATTTTTTCCAGGTCTTTTTTTCCCCAAACTGTACGAGATTGGAACTTGTTACCGGAAGACTACGTTTCTGTATCTGATAATCATAATTTTTATTCTTGATTGTGTTTACAATAATTTATATTTGTCCTAGTTTTTGTTTGAGCTTTCTGTTACCTTTGAACATGCTAACCTATTGTCTTTTCACCTTGTTTATGTTGATGTTAACCTTGTTTCATATATTTTTGTTGCTTGTCACTGCAAAACATGTAGCATATGATACTTCAGATGTCTCCCCTGCGATAACGCCTTCGAGGCAACGCAGGTATCCTGTAAATAAATAAATAAATAAATAACGAAACCTCTGTTTACAAAGTTCTTAATCTAACGAAGGAATTTCCATTCCCCAGGCAAATATCCCATGGTTTAGTGCTGTCGTAACCTTGATAAAAGAACTAATTTGGCCACCAAAGCCGATTTAAAGAAATTTTTCTTAAATAACCAAGAGGGAAAAAGCGGCGATTTTCTTCTAAGTTTGCCCGAAAGGTGTTTTTTTTTCTATATATAGTGAGCTCTAACGCGATCATGTCAAAACATTTAGGCACTCTAGTTAAGATCCTAGCGTTACTTTGACGAGGTCACGCCGCGCCCAATGTTACGTACAGAAGAACGGACTCAGCAGTCGGAAGCACTCTTGGATACTATCGCGCTCAGTACTATGAGCTACACCACGCAAGCGCGTGGACCGAGCGCACTGCAAAGTTGTACAGTGGCGCCGATCGTGGCATATTTTCGAGTTATCAGGAGAAAGTATGGCTGCCCCTGCGAGCGCGCATCGCCCCCGCACTTGCCTGCTTGCACCCTCGAAGTTGTCATTTGCGAAGCTGATATCAACCACAGGGCAAAACGAGGGCGAGCGTGAAAGCAAGTGAAGGTGATGCGCACTCGCAGGATCAGCCAAACACTCCCCGATAACTCGAAAGGGTGTCACGATCGGCGACACTGCATAACCTTACAAGTGCGCTTGGCCACGCGCTCCCGCGGTGTAGCTAGTACTGAGCGCGATAGTACCCAATGGTGCTGAGGCGTCGGTGGTCGCTTTGGTTATTTAATGGTGTATGCGGCAGATAATAGCGATTACCTCCTCATATCGTTCTGGCTAGGCCTGCTGTCATACTTACTGAATTTGTTTTCTGCGTCGTCGCATATCGTAGCTTGTCGCGACCGTTTACCTAGCCTGCATCGCCGGAACATGGTGCCCCCTATGAGTGGTATAGGCGTAGCCAGGGGGGGGTCGGGGGTTCAAACCCCTTGGGAATTTTCCGTTTTCCATGTGTGTTGACACGAACACATAAAACACACGCCCGAACATAAATAAAGGTGTACTTAACCTCCCCCCCCACCAAAAAAAAAAAAAAAAAAGAAAGAAAAAGATTGTGGCTCCGCTCTGGGTGTCTTGGCCCGCCCTCGCAGGCTGTTCAGAATCGCACGCGTGGAATTGTCGACAACAACAATGTTCTGGTAGACTTTATGTGTGCCTACGTTACAATTTTAGATTTCGAAGGACCGAAAAATGTCTTTCATGACTTTGCGAAATTCCCGACTGAAAGAAATTTCGAGCGTGGTCACTAATTCGTTAAAAAGAGTTTCAACTACCTGATTCGCGCATTGCGCAACTGTCGATGGATGCGCCTTCCGGAATACGCGCCTCCTGATTAGTGTGGCTTCAAGCTGAGCGAGCAAAATGCGTCGGACCAGCCGCAATGCCCTCTCGCGATACCTGCACTGCGAAGCTAATATTACCCCAATAATCATCGCGACAGTGTATTACCATGGCACTACCATTACCGCTTGATGTACAGTACTCTCGGATTGAAAGAAGGCAATTTAGAGCTAAGTAACGCACATAACTTCGTTTTCGTCGTCTTCAATTCTGGTCGTGTGAACGTAATTTCAACTCGAGGCCGTAGATCGGAGCCTACATTATGTTTAGAGAGAAAGAATAAAACATTTATTGCGAACAAATGAGTCGCTAGTGGGTGGACCTCCTAGTCCGGAAAACCACTGGCTCTTGCCGCCGTCCGGGTTCGGTCGACCAGGCAATTCATCGCGACATCACTTGGTTATCTCGAGAAATAGGGCATTCCAGTCGTTATACTAAAAAATTCATGTCGTGTTTCAATCCCTGAGTATACTGTACATCAGTGGGTCACTTGTTAGTATTCTCTGGTCGATAGGAACAAGAAAGATGGAGGCAAAAATTCACACGGCAACTCCGAACCCCAGCAAAGCTAAAAGCACATGAATTGTGGTGCTGCGTGTAAGCGGGATACGGAAAAGCCATATTGTGACGAAGCTGCTAGTGGCCGACTTGACGCGAAGACGACAGCCATAATGAGCCGCTAAAACGAGTACTGAGAAGAATTTTTAAACATTTGCGGATTCTTGCTGTAAATAAAGACAGCGACGTCGAGAAACCTAAAACGAGTATTCGCAATGCCCATAGCCTGTCACGCCACCAAGCGGATGTCAGGAGGAGGGTTAGCACACGACAAACCGGCAGCCGATCCCTAGTTCGGCTGTGCTCGCCCGATTCTCAACGCGTTGGTTCGAAAGAAACACTACGACTTTGCATGCTTCGCGAATACGTGAACAAGGCGGGCCGTCCGTGAGAAGATAATATTGATTCTTTCTTGGAAATGCGTGGTGAAACCACACTGGAAATACGAGTTTTCGTGAGAATACGTGATGAAAGCACACTGGACAAGTCGTGTTGCCAGTGATGGCACGTAGCGTACACATTTCAGCTCCGCGAAGCTTTCTGGAACCATGCAGGTTAGTGAAATGCTAGTGTCTCTCTTTTTCGATCGAAACTCGCGCTATTTATAACATGATGATTTTAGCGCTATAAAAGACGAACACATGAGGGAGACAGGACAGGCGCCTGTCCTGTCTCCCTCATGTGTTCGTCTTTTCTAGCGCTAAAATCATCATGTTATGTAATCCAACTCGCCCAACAACAAGTTCTTATTCGCGCTATTTAGCTTGAATATAATATCGATCGGTGTTTTTGTAGGATATGAAACCCACATCATTATACGTGGCTTTTCGCGTCAGCTCGCGACGTCCGGTTCTATAACTCAGTAATATCAAGGCCTTCGTAATAAATAGCTGATACACTAAACTGATACACTAAAATAGCTGATACACTAAATTTTGGTGACTGTCATCGGACAGTCACCAAAATTTGCCGTCGACGATGAACTTGAAATTTTTTTTCCCTTAAAACAAAATAATGTAATCATAGAACCTGCCTAATCAGAAGTGCTAATTATTTGCTTGCAGTTGAGGGGTAATGCTGAGCTTAGATTGCTGCACCCTATGAGGTAAATTGCGTCACCATCTGGGCGAAAATGGTTCTTCAATTTGTGATTTTTCGTGACCTTCAGCGGTTGAGAATGATTTTTTACAGAAAATATTTCTTCCATACAATTAGGCGTGGATCACTCTAATAACGAGACAGGGCCATTTTATAAGGGGAAAAGAGCAAACGCTGCACATTACGGTAGAATTTACAGACGCGTATGGCAGAAAAATTGCACTAGGTTTAGCGATTTTAATCGCGTTTAAAAACTGTTATGTCTACGGTAGCCGGAATAACAGGCGTACGTAAACAAGAAAAACGGAGTTTATTACTTAAAACGAAGGCACTTGCGCGCAGCGCGGTCCGAGCGGTGTTGTCCGTCGGAGCGCTCGCTGTCGAGTCCGCTGTGGGCCCGGACCGGGGAGAGTAGTACAAAGGCGATGAGTGCCGGGTGGCCTGCGCGCGGTGTCAAGTGTCCGGCAGCACACAAAAGAGAGAGGGGGGCCGGCCGGGCGCGTTCTTGCCGCTGGCTGTGAAGCGGGAATGCGCGGTCTACACGGATGTGTAAGACGGGGCCCGTGTCTACAGTGCCCTGTTAGACATGTCAATTCCTTCCCCCCTAGTGTTGCGCTTGGTAGCGGTCTGGAGGGCGTCGCTGCCTCGTTGACTTTCGCTGGGTGGGCGCCGTGTTGGCTGGGGAGCAGCTGCCTGTTTTCTCCACGGGAGCTGCTGGATGAGCGGAAGGTGCTGGTTCACTGGCGTCATGTTCCTTTGTCAACAGCCAAGCCGTGTTGAAAGACATTGGAGGGCTGCTGCCCATAGCGTGTCCGCCGGGAGGATAGTGTCCGTTCAAGTGGCGTAGCTGATTCATGTGACGGCGAAAACAGTACCGTTCACTTCGACGAGCCAAGATCTCAGGCCGATACGTTTTTTACGATGGCCGGGACCCACTCGGGCTTCTGGTGAAACTGACGAGCGAGCACTGGTTGTCCTTTCTGGAGTTTCCTGCAACGCGGGGCGTCCTCATTATCTCGTCTGCCCTTTGAAGACGGTTCTGGCAGAACGGCTGAGATGTGTGTTCGCAGCTCGCGAGAAAACATGAGCTGTGCCGGCGTCTGGCCCGTCGTATTCTGCACTGTTGTGTGTTGCTTGAAAAGAAAGCGTGCAATACTCCGCTGTAATGACCCCGTAGAGTCTCTTGCAAGAGCTGGTTGTAGCTCCCCCACGTAGCGTTCAGCCTGTCCGTTTGTGGCTGTGTGGAATGGAGCCGATGTTACCGCCGTGATGCAGTTGTCGCTGTAGAATTTTTGGATTTCTGCCGACACAAAAGCTGATCCGTTGTCTGAAACCACTCTGTGGGGCAATCCGAAGGTTGCGAACAACGAGCGCGGGGCATCGATGACAGCTGCCGATTATATGTTCATATGGCGAACTTCGACCCATTTACTATAGGTATCCACAATTACCAGGAATGTGGACCCGTCAATTGGGCCTGCAAAGTCGAGGTGCACGGTATGCCAAGTTTTGCTCGGTCTGTCCCAGTACGGTACTGGAGCTCGTGGCGGAGCGCGTTGATTGGACTGGCAGGCTGTGCACTCTGCCGCTAGCGTCTCGATATCCTTGTCGATTCCCGGCCACCACATGTAGCTGCGGGCGCACTTCTTCATTGCGACCACGCCTCGGTGTCCGGCGTGAATGAGAGCCGTGGCTTGTTGTCGAAGTGGGCCTGGAATGACGACTCTTGATCCTAGTGTGATGCAACCACGATGACAGCTCAACTCCGTTGCTCTCTTGCGAAAAGCGTTGAAGTTGTCTTCTCTGAGCTTTTGAACGTTGCCCTCCTGTAGGGCTTTGTACAGCTTGGACAATGTCGGGTCATCTTGCGTGGCCGTTGCGACTCCGTCTGCTCTTAGTGGAGGCCTAGATAACGCTTCGAACATGAGCACGCAGCCAACTTGAGGTGGGTCCTGAGTGGTTTCGCTGAGGGGGTAAGCGGCTCAGTGCGTCGGCGTTTTGGTGCTCGTTTCCGTACTTATTCTGCAGCCTCTCGACGAGCTTTTGTCGCTCAATTGAGCTTCCTTCGGCTGCCTGGTTGATCCCGCAGATCGCGATGTTGAGAGCGTTGAACCAGTTTCTGCCCAAGAGGCTAGATCCAGTGCCCTTCACGATCACGATAGGCAGTTTGGTAAGCGTGCCGTTGTGTACAACTTCTACGTTGGCGCTACCTAGAATTGGCAGGTCTAGTCCTGACCATGTTCTCAGGCGTGTGTCTTCATCGCGAATGGGTGGAGCGTTTCGTGGCCATCTGTTGCGGTACGTCTCCTCGCTGATGAGCGTGCAAGCTGCTCCCGAGTCAACCTCAAATTCTATGGGCTGGCAGTTTACGGCAAGGGTGACCATTATCTTTGGTCGCGCGCCGAGGTTGACGTTATGCAAGTCGTACAGCGATGCTGGTGCCAGTAGGCTGTGCGAAGTTTCAACCTGCGTTATCGATGTTGGGGGCGTTCCCGCTTTTGTGTCGATGGGGTGGTCCCTTCGCGAGTTTCTTTTTTGTGATACAGGCCTTCTCAATGTGACCGCGTTTGTTGCAGAAATGGCACGTAGCTGCTTGCAATTCGCATGTCTGGGGGCTGTGCTGCTCATCGCAACGCCAGCAGCGTTGTGGTTTAGAAGACTTTCCTGCACTTGCCTGGTTGTGATGATCTCGGTGAGCCGCTGCCTGGTGAACCGGCTCGATGGTCCCTCGCAGGTCTCGCTGCTGTTGGCTGGCGCTTTCCGCTCGAACAGCGATATCGTAGGCTTTTGTGAACGTTAGGTCACTCTCGGCAAACAGTCTTTGTTGCAGAAGATCGTCCCGTAGTCCACACACAAACCTGTCGCGCAACATAATGTCCAAGGGTAGCATCGTTGTGTTGCACGGTGGCGTTGTTGTCGTCTGCTGTCCGGTAGCTGCTGCTGCTGTTGCATGTGTTGGGCGCAGCGTTCCGAAGTTGCAGTCGGCTGACAGCGTCTTTAGCGCAGCGACGAAGACGCTTACTGTTTCCCCCTCCAACTGGTTGCGTCGTTGGAAGCGGGCTCGGCTGAAGACCTCGGATGGCCTGGGATCATAGTGCTTCTGAAGTGCCGCAACGATGTCGTCGTAAGCCACTTCAGCCGGGTTGCTTGGCTGAACCAATGCGCAGACGGGGTCGTACGTCTGCTCACCGCACAGCGTCAGCAGGTGTGCCCTCTTCTTGCTGGAGTCTGTGATGCTGTTGGCCTCGAAGTAGAACTGGAGGCGTCCGAACCACGATGTCCAGGATGAGCCATTAAACTCCGGTAGTCGGCCCGATGCGCGCGTTGCCATTGCGTAGCACAGGTGAAGATCAACGTGAGGTTCAATTCCACTACCTCGTCGCCACTGTTATGTCTACGGTAGCCGGAATAACAGGCGTACGTAAACAAGAAAAACGCAGTTTATTACTTAAAAGGAAGGCACTTGCGCGCAGCGCGGTCCGAGCGGTGTTGTCCGTCGGAGCGCTCGCTGTCGAGTCCGCTGTGGGCCTGGACCGGGGAGAGTAGTACCACGGCCGCTGGATAAAAGTGGTAGTACAAAGGCGATGAGTGCCGGGTGGCCTGCGCGCGGTGTCAAGTGTCCGGCAGCACACAAAGAGAGAGGGGGGGCCGGCCGGGCGCGTTCCTTGCCGCTGGCTGTGAAGCGGTAATGCGCGGTCTACACGGATGTGTAAGGGTACGTACTCACTAGCGGCAAAAACGCGAGCCACACGCCGCGTGCGGCAAGCGTGCTCGCGCCAGACGCGTGCGTTCGTGTTTCTATTCGCGTTTTACGCTACAAGGCAGTGATACTTGGATTCTCGAGGTGTGTAAGACTTCAAGAATTGCTGCCGCGCCACGTAAAACGTGAATGGGAACGGGAACGCACGCGCCTGCCGCGAGCGCGCTTACCGCACGCGGCGTGTCGCACGCATTTCTGCCGCTAGTGAGTACCTACCTTAAGACGGGGCCCGTGTCTACAGTGCCCTGTTAGACATGTCAAAAACATTATTCCTAAATATGTAAACCAGATATGTTTTTTTTTTGCGCAAGAAGTGATGCTTTCAAAATAAATTTGCCGACTAACGTTCCTCAGACGACATTCTGGGAAAGTCGGGATGATCCAACGTGGCGAACATTTTTCTTTCTGTCCGAAATATTCTAGCAGTAGACTGTTTTCAATGCGGTAAAAGCGCAATTTTTCTCGAATACTTTTGAGGTGGTTGGCAAAATGGCTGGGATGCTTGGCATGGATGACCCACTTCTAAGTGCGCTAGAAACTTTCGAGCGTCGAGCTATTCATTATAGATCAAATTAAAGTTGCAGACGCTGAAGCATAAGACGTTACACGAAAATAGGTTATATGAAATTACGGCACACGCTGACTGCAACATGATCTAACAGCTCGGTTAATAACGTCGTAACAGAGTTCTATACCAATAAAAACTAAAACTTCTTGTTAAGTTTTATATCTGTCTACAGAGACCGTACTTGCAGATGAAGCAAAAAAAAAATCGAGTTGCGACTTCAAATGAACAATCATGAATTAGTTGAAGATTTATTTGCTGAACTATGTGTAAATGATGACGTTCTCCATTATATCAAACGTAGCAGTGAATAGGCTATATGCTTATGTGGGGAGATCTGCCTGTTCTCGTTTACTTTGCACTCTCATCAGAGAGAAGGATATAGCGCGACGAATGTCATGCGTGTTTAAAGAAGAAATGCGTGTACACGACTCACCTGTACGACGATGTAGCTCGCGAACGACACAGTATAGGGCAGTGCCAGTGAAGTGATGGTCAAGGGCACCAAAGCACGATGCCGCCAAAGTAGTGCGTCCAATAAATTTAAAGTCAGCCACCAAGGGAAGAAGCAAACGTCCGAAGAATTCTGTCCCAGCACAGTACGTCATCGACAGCTCCGCACTCTTTCGTTCCACGCCCTTGTCCAAAGCATAGTCGACGATTGTTCCTTGCACGACGAGCGTTGTGTAGTCCGAGGCCACAGCTCCCAGGATGAGGAGGTAAAATGTCGGTTTCGATAGCAGCCTAAGTGTACCACTGTGGCAAGTCCGGGGAGCCGACGATCGATCTGCGAATTGCTGATGTTCGGTCATTTCTGCGTCCCTACCGTCGTTGATTGAGCCGTAACTTTGTTCTGAAGCAAGCTTTTTCTGCAAATCACTGCGGTTGCACTGACTATCTTCATCTAAGTTCGGCCCTATTGCCCACTTGCCGTTGCCATTTTGTTTTTGTGAAACGTCCCTCATTGGGTCCACAAGGCCACCGTTATTCGTGACAACCAATCCGTTTCCGGTAACAAGAAGGCCATGGTTATCTGACAAATGACGGTTCTTTTGCATATCGCCCTCCTGAATGTTTGTCTCTCTAACATGCGTCAAATCTGTCGTCGCCTCTTGCGTGATGGGAACGGGCCTTTGAACGTTTTCCTGAGAATGATCACTTGAGAAATCTGTGCACTTTATCGCTGATGCCGCTGCACCGGTATCGCATATTATACTGTCACAGGCGCCTACGCTTTTCCAGTTTTTCACACAACTAGCGTCACCATTTCCTACCGGTAGTTCCTTTGCCGTGGCATCCGATCTGGTTCCCTCAGGGGAATTATTGTGATCAGTCAGTTGCCTCGATTTTCGGACTTTCGTAAGTTCTCCATTTCTGAAGAAGAGGGAGAAAGCCGTCGCGTTCATGGTCAACGCCGCGTAGATAAGTAGAGTGCCTTTGAAGGAGTAGAGCTCCTGGAGCCACGACAACACCTTGGGCAAGATGAGAGAGGCCAGCGTGTTGCCCGTGTACTTGAGGCCGCACGCCACTCCTCGATACTTCTCGAAGTGCGTCATTAGGGCAACGATCACAGAGACACTGACGATTCCGATGGCGCTACCTGGAAACGAGAAAATACGAACGGTAGCGTTATTTCACGAGCTGACAAGTTTCCGAAATCGTTGGGGCCTGCTGCTCAGGCCGCGGTGTGGCTTTGGTAAATTGTAGCGGAGCGTAGAAGCGCTCACCTGAAATTCTAGCTGGGCTAGTTCCCAAGCGGAGAGGACGCGCAGGTCCGTTAGCGGTTTTTTGTACAGCGCATGCACAGTTGCGCTCCCTCTCGCATTGGGGGGAAAATGGTGCGGCACTAATACAACTTAAAAATGGTGGTTAAGTGGGCTTGTTCCTACGTACACATAGTTATTCCAAACAGCGCAGAAACGGGACACTGATGAGACCACACTACACAGGCGCTGACTTCCAAAAGGGTTTTATTACGCAAAGGATATACCCAGAGAAAGAAAATAAAACACACGTGATAAACATGATAAAAAGTCACAGTTTCGCCACTAGGGCGAACCAATGAGTGCGATAGCAAGAAATTAGAATGTCACACGAAGAACGACAAGCAGCTCGATACTTGCAGCGCGCCGCGGCAGTTCAAAGACCGACGCTCGAAATGAACGCCTAGGTATACACAGGACAAGCGTGAACAAACAACAGTTGTTTCGTCTTTCTGTTTGAGCGACGCGCTGCAAGTTGGTTGGTTGGTTGATCCTTATTGTTTTGGCGCAACCCACCTCGGGGGATAGGCCATGAAATCGGACGGTGTCTTGCTTAAGAAACTAATTGTCCACAATGCACAAGACGACGCTGTTTGATATTTCTTCTTCTTTTAAACTGCGGCGCGTGGAATGACCCCTCTGCGTCTCCTGCCACGCGGTGGCGTCTGACGCGAAGTGTGCCCGGTGTTCTTTTCTTCTACATCATGAAGGGGGTACAGTAGGGAGCCACTTTTTCGTGCGCGTCTCGAGGGAAGTTTTCAATCTGGAAGAAAATATAAAAGCGTTGCGTGATAGAAAACACGCTTAAGCTGCTCTGAGACCTGCGTACCGCTAGCGGCAAATGGTGCACATGAATAGCTCGCCGTTATATCGCTGGCACAATCATGGCGCGTGGCTATGTTGACTAGCGCAGCAGGCTGCGGAGCGAGGGGTCGCTGCTTCGAATCCCCCTATCAGGTGCTTCAGAATTTTTTCTTCTGATTTATTTTTCTTTATGCCTTTTTTATATATATACATACATATACGTATCCGGGGCGCGACGGCGGCGACAGACGGCGACGGCAAAAATCTGCCGAGAGTGTCCATATAATTGCTATCGGAATAAAAGGATGACTAAGCGTTACAGGCTTTTGATGGTGTTAATCTTGCAGATGTGCGATTTCCTTGTCAAGTAACTCTCTATAATGGCGAATGCGTCAATGATCTCGCGCGTGCGCCGGTTCTAATAATTTCTTATGACGGTGACTTGATTTACATTCGGTATGCAATTACATGATATGCAATGTACCCCAAGTTTCTGCCTTGCTTTTGCTTGACATGGAATCCAGCGCCTGTGTTGTATGGTCTCATCAGTGTCCCGTTTCTGCGCTGTTTGGAATAACTACGAGAATACAACAGTTTGCTAAAACAGTCCAGTGCCTCCAGGATCCCACTGGTGGTTTCTAATGATTCCGGATGTCCCAGGCCATGTGATCAAAACCAAACAAGGTGTTATCATCTCTAAAGGGTACCATATGCTGCTTGTATAGCCATGGAAGTCGTGAACTAGTAAAGCATCCGCCACTATGGGGAGAGTATAGACTACACAACGCTGCCGCCGTGTACGTGTACCAACTGGTGTAATGGAATCAAGGACAACTTCGAGTTCGTACTCGGCATAAAGCAGTACGTATACATGGTTGCTTTCACAGGACACATATCATGTTACCGCCTTAGAAGGTGGTAAAGCACGGAGCCTCCAGATCCAAAGCTTTTGTCGACATTTTTGAAATCAGGCTTACCTTGATAACGTCGCATATATTTTTTTTGAGCATGCAGGCTTGCTTGTACGCCCTGCATTGCTCTTCTTTTATAGTAAATAAATAAATAGTAAATAAATAAATAAATAAATAGTAATATATATGTCAGTCTCCTACATGGCTACCTCTAGTTTCCAGCTCGGTCATTATATACAGTAGGAAATTAAATTTTGTGAGAGCCGCGGTCAGCGGCCGTGCCCATGGCCCACTTGCGCGGTTTAAAATTGGCAGCCCATGTACTGCCCGAAGGGACTGCTCCTTGGCTGCCCCGAAAGATGGACGCTGCCACTCGATTTGGCTGATAGCTGTTGCACCACTCCTGGACTTCACTGGCCTACCTCCCGTCCGTGGGGCGTTGCGCTGACTTTTCTTATCAACCGTCCCGTAAATGAACTGCTGTTCATTGTGCGTTGAGGCCTCCATCGTCCTCGCTTTGACCACGGATGGGAGCCAGCAAGTGCGATAGCCGCAGTTGGCGCCCAACGTGAGGCTCGAACACAACACACCGAGACTAAGAGATTCATTCTCTACTGACTGAGCTATCCTTCTCAGTCGATATATGTGGGCGCTTGAGATGGCACATTACCACTGTAAACACTCTTTCTTTTTCTGGGCACCCATGCTTTGATGTGCTGCAACAGCCGCTAGATTGTAAAGCACGTGCAGGGAACAGCACCTCAGCGTATACATCTGGCAACAACTTAACTTATACCTAAATCCAAAGCATAGCTGAAAATTTATAGCTTTGAGCAGGCCATGTAGATGCTCAGTGGAAAACAAAACCACGCATGAAAAACAGCGGTGGTGTAGCCGTTTATGTTTTTTAGTTATGCGTTGTATTGTAGGGAAATTTTAGTTACAACCTCGAACCTATCGAGCTAGGCCAAGTCGCAGTCCTAGTACGTCTAACACTGACTTTGGTCGTGCTGTTAAATCGCAATGGAAAAAGTTTCTACAAGTACGCAATGCACTGGAATTTCGGGGGTTGTTTTTGGTGCGCTTACGTTCCATTGAGGAAGTTACAATTCAAGCTCGAAAATCGACAACATAATTCAAGGCTGTTAGAGCATCGGGCTGTTGTGCTGGAAAAGCAAGGCTTGATCGAAATATCAAGTAATCGACTTTAAATTTTTTCCTTTCACGAAGCAGCTCTTCATAACAAACGCTGTTGTTCGCGAGGTCAGGCGATAAATGATTCGCTATAATAAATCACGAGGCGTGTGTACGTTAGCTTACCGTGCAGAAATCCGAACGTTGCAGTCATCATGGGTATGCTAGGAGCGAACACTGCTGCTAGTAGTCCCACCCACAGCAATATACTCCCAAAGAAGGCAATGTAGAAGATCGGGATGATCGGCTGAAGTAAGGCCACGAGTATGCCTGCAAGTAATACCAGCTTTATTTGCACGAACAGTTGAAATTCGGCTATATTCCGGCGGCATGTACGTCAATATACTTGAGAAGTTTACTTGGAAAAGTTGTAAAGTCAGGATTTGTATCTCAGGATGGAAGTAGAAGAGATTCTATTCCCATTTTCTTATTTAAATGTAAATCCATGTAAAAGTTAAAGCCGGCTACTACAATATCACGAAATTGGTATTTAATTAACATTTAATTAAAAAGCGAAAATGTTTTTGTTTTTCGTTTACAACACCAGTACATCAGTCGTCTTGAGGATTTCAACTAGCCAAAAGATGTCTACTGTCGTGACAACCGTGCTTTTTTGCAGGTGGCTGTAAGTTAGAGTGCATGAGACTCACCGGGAAATTTATGCATTCCCAATTTAAGACCACTCGAATGTGAAAGTCATCCGGTGTGGCTACTCTATCATAATAATCATCATCGTCAGTGCTTGAGAAGCCGCGTGTGTAGCTGCAGCCTTTGTCGATTTCGTGTCTGCTGCTGATGATGATGATGCAATACAGCTGTGCCCTTTGTATTGGCTGGGCAGCCCAGCCAATTAATTTTCAGCTGCTAGTTAAGTGGTGTGTCGGCTTTGTTCCTGTGTGCTCGTTAGTGAGTTTGGCTGGAATCCACCTGCCGATGTTCAACCAACTAGCTCAGGCAAGCGATATTATCCAGCTTTAATCCACGCTCTCGATCCGCAGTGCGCACGGTGTGCTTCCGCCACGCAATATTACGCCTTTTAACAGAATTCATTGGCATATATTTCGCCCGATTAGGGTATTTTTCTCATGTAGACTCAAGCAGTGGCGTGCTTTTGGTGTATAATACATCGCTTCCAATGGCAATCAGGATCACCGCCCAATACGTTTGGGACTCTTTCCACAAGGGCATTCTTGATGCGCTAGTGCTTGACTGTGTACATATTGTTCTTAATTATTACTTTTCTTTTGTATTTAGGGGAAAGCCTTAAGCGCCTCATTGGACGCTTGCCTTGGAAAACGCAGCGTGCTGTACAAATACGGACGCGGCCATTACGACTACAAGAAAAATCAGACAAAATTAAGGATCATCCCTGATAGTCCGTGATGACTGGCTTAAGGCTAAGGTGCAAAATTCCTGTGCAAAAGTCTGGAGATAGACATATTATCGTAAACTTTTGTACAATATCACTGACCGGCGTTTGCTGCGAGCTTTCAGAACAAATTGCAGATTGGAAATACTAACTCATTTTTCCCCAACCAACATGGGTACCAAACGCGCCTTCCCACAACAACGCAGCTTCTTTAAACAAGTAAGGACTTTGGCATGAAGTTAAACAATAAGAAACAGATAGACGACATTTATCGTCTATCTGTTTCACAAGCAATTCCAAATGCCATCTGTTCCACAAGCAATTCAGCATGTAGCACAGAGTGCTACATGCAGACTTGCTTGTGGAACTGAGAGATTCGATAGGGAATAAACAGAAAAAATGTGCGAAACCACGGAAAAGAAGCTTTTCATCTTGCGACATAAATTGCATTTCGCCTCACAGTAAAAAAAAAAAAAACTAACAGTTTATTCGAAGTACGTTCGGCCTATGCTAGAGTATGCCAGCATAATCCGGGATCCTTATCAGTCATGGTTGATTGAGAGACTTGAAAGAGTTATTCTAGCACGATACCCTCGCACAGATACTGTCTCGGATGTGCTCAGTCTGCTGAACTTGCGTACGCTCGCTGAACGCAAGCGCACAACAAGTTTAAAGTTGTTTCCTTCTCACTAAAAATACATTAAACATCAACAGTAAACAGTATTTGACAGCACCACAAGGTAGAACGCCGTGAAGAAGCAAAAATGCTACTTTCCGAATATCTCAGCTTTACTACATCAACACTTACGCTTTTTCCTTTTCCCCAAGAAAACCATTAAAGAAGGGAGTGATTTGCCGCTGTTAATGCGAGAAAGCACCAGCGCAGAACACTTTGAAAATAACCTAAAACGACATTGAAAGGTGTGCGCATGTATGCATGCTTACCATTTTGTGAATGTCCCTGAGTTTGTTCGTGAACATTGCATTTGTAGTTTTGTATAAGTGTATGTAACCCGTGAGCACAGGTATACGACCCTTGCCGTCCGTACACATTCGCCGTCAGCGCCGCCTAGTGGGGAGCCGTCTGAAGTCGAGAGAATGTCTCTGACAAATTCCCTCAGAGTAATACTCTCGACAGCTATTCCGTCGAAGCAATGCTATCGACAGCAGACGGCTCGCCACTAGATGGCGTAGACAGCGATGTCGGCACACACTTCCGTGGTCCATACACTTTTGCTCACGGGGGTACATAATATTTCGCTCTGGTACGGCTATGTGTTTCTGTTCGCTTACGTTTTGTAACATTGCTTGGGAACTTTGCATTTATCGCGTTGTACAATTTGACCGATGTATGCACGGAATTTTTCGCTTATATTTGAAGTATTCTTTTTTCTCATGTAAAGTACTAATTGAAGAAGTCCTGCTTATGCCGCACCCTGTAGCGGCCGACAGGCCAACAGTAGGAGTAAATAAAAAAGATATATGTGGAAGAGAGACCTGAACGCTGCAGTTAAAGACAGTTCATTCAGCTCTAGCGCAAATGGGGCGAATAGGAAAAAAAAAGAGTAGCATTTTCAGCGGAGCTGTTAAGCTGTTTGTTATGCTGTGTGGCGACACCAGAAAACTATCATCATCATGAACCGGCACGCGTTGTCTCCTTCTTCCTTAACTACTGCTTCACTCCCAAAGCACGTGCGTCGATTTGTCCGCCGTGAGATGCAAATAACTGTCATGGCCGAGAGAACCAGTACAAAAAGAGAGAAAAAGAAAGGAGAGAAATAGTGGGAAAGAAAGGGAAGAAAGTGAGGAAAAGATAGAAGGTGAGAGAACGAGTACAGAAAGAGAAGGATATAAAGAAAGAGACAGAGAGAAATGGAGAGAAAGAAAGAGAAGGAAACAGAAAAAATAGAAAGAGATAGGAACAGACATAAAAAAGAGGTAAAAAAAATAAAGGGCAAGCATAACCACGTGTGGTATAGTATAGCATGGGGTTCGAAACGGAAGTGAAGGTGAGGAGGAGGGAAAGTGGGAGAAAAAGGAGGAGGGCAACGCCAACAGATCCTCTGCTTCCTCAGTCTTTGCAGCACTAGTACGTAGCTGTCCCGAATTTTTTTAATAATATATAAATAATAATAACAAAAAAGTTTAGTGCTTAATCTGGGCGGGTTAGTGTGATACCAGAATTATAAACATTGCGAGTACGGAGAAAGACAAAGAAGTAAACAACAGTTTGCGTCATCCTGCCGCTCCATTCATTCTCTACCTCCGATGTTTGCGCCCATTGTTCATTATATCTAACGGCTGCTGAGTTTTATAGCGCAGCAAAACGCACTTCATCATGCACTTCAGTAGGTTCGAGTGTATGGCTTTAGCATACCGGACAGGTGTCCCATAATTTGAAGGACGCTGCCCGGCCAAGAGGCTTGCTGCCGCGTCGTCTCAAATTCCTCGAGAAAGTACACGTAGAAGAAGCCCAGGTTCGACGAGGACGCTACGGTGAAGAAAGCGATGAACGTGGCCGCCACGGCAACGCGCCATTGGGTGTCGACGACTGCGGCGGGCCTCGTGGCTCGGGAAGCATTGGCGGCTTGTCTCCCCGCGTTGCATCCTGACGGTGCACCGGCCGTGGATATCGCGGGAGCTGCCATTGTGCAGCTCTTGGTATACCTTAAAAAGAAATTGCGAAACGACATCGTATATTTATCTGATTGTAAGAATTTTGGGGGTCACTCTCATCACTGACAAGTAATCATGTGATAGATGCATCAATTAACGAGCGTTTTCAAGGGACGATTAACGAAAGCAACGTTTCATTACACTGATGACGTGTACAAAAATGCACTTATTGGATGGAAGTAACTTGAATCTGAATTGATAGCAAACTAATGCGTGACAGGACACCCCCGTAAACACGACATTTAGTTTCCCGCATTGGACAA
The DNA here is from genome assembly GCA_030522465.1 of Rhipicephalus appendiculatus. Lineage (NCBI taxonomy): Eukaryota > Metazoa > Arthropoda > Arachnida > Ixodida > Ixodidae > Rhipicephalus > Rhipicephalus appendiculatus. The sequence continues at coordinate 77,949 of JALIZH010011903.1, forward strand.
GTAAGGATTGCATAAAAAATAGTGCTATGTAAAAGTATTTTGGGGCTTGCCTAGTGTGCCGACTTTGCCATGGTCAGTAATGCAATAACTGGGTCCAGTTGGTCTATGCTAGTTTTGTTTGTGCGCCGATTGAAATAATCACAGCGAAGAAGACACAAGGCGCAGAGGTTGACGGGAGAAAGCGCAAGTTTCAACCGCTTTATTTTTTCCGTTGTTCACATAAATACTGAGTGCAAAGCACACGTCAGAGGCGAGGGCATTGTTTCCTTATGGCGCTGACGTCTGTCTTGTACTGAATATTTAAGTGAACAACACATGAAAAAAAAAAGTACAACAGTTGCAAGTTGCCCAATGTCCCGTTAACCCTTATCGGTCTGTCTACTTAGTTTCGAATCTTTCAATCAGCCTATGGTCAGAACATTGCCGAGGTGTCTGTGGTTTCCGCGCTTCGCTTATCTGCCAGGAGGTATCGCTAAAGATGCGGAAACACCTCATTTCTGATTAGAGTACACTGACTGTTCACGCATTACAAGGCAGAAAAATACCCCGGAGATTTAAATGCAGACACCACGATAACATTGGGAGGCACCCGATACTGCGGTGGTCCCCGAATATCTTTTGACCACCTAGGTTTCCTTAACATGTGCTTAAATTGAAGTACACGGGTGTGCGTGCGCGAATTTTTCGCAAAGCGAAGTGCGGATAGCGTGGCCGGGTACCAAACCGGTGTCGTCGAGCTTGGCAGCGCAAGGTCTAAGCGCTAAGCTGCCATGGCTACAGTTACAAGGTGGAACACGATTGGCTCCTTTTTCAACGAACAGAAAAGCTTTCATTTGAAAAGCTTCGATGAAGCGCGAAACGACACACGGACACGAGAAGGTACATATGGACACCACGCAGCGCTACTAGCAGCAACATGTTTATTTTTCAAAATCAGACTGCTTTTAAACCCTAATCTGAGCAGTCTGATTTTGAAAATAAACATGTTGTTGCTAGTAGCGCTGCGTGGTGTCCATAGTGCCTTCTCGTGTCCGTGTGTCGTTACGCGCTTCATCGAAGCTTTTCAAATGATTCACCAACAAGCCCACATTGCAACTTTCGTAGAAGCTTTCAGCCCGTTGGCTGCTCTGGTACTGGCTTTCCGTAGCGGTCCGCTTGCATATTCACTTGGGAATCGTATTTTTATTATTCGTTTTAGCATTGTTGGCCAGTATAATATCGAATTGTTGCGGCGGGTACGCAGCATGGCTGTACAAACTCTACTCCGTTAAACCAGTCTCTTCACACTTTGAGGTCCAATCACACCACGTATTCATTGGGCCACAACAAACTATGAAGCGGCGAACCAGTAACAGAAACCGGAAAAAGGAATATCAGCGTCGCAGTAAAACAACAACTGCCGCATCATAATAATAATTGTTGGGGTTTCATGCCCCAAAACCATGATATGATTATGAGAGGCCGTAATGGAGGACTTCGCAAAATTAAACCATATGGTATTCTTTAACGTGCACCTAAATCTAAGTACACGGGCCTCAAGCATTTTCGCCTCCATCGAAAATGCGGCCGCCGCAGCAGTGGTTCGATTCCGCGACCTGCGGGTCAGCAGTCGAGCACCATAACCACTAGACTGCCGCGGCGAGTAAGAACTGCAACCTCGGCTGGGGCATGAAGCAAATGAGAGCACATTGGCGCAAGCAGCTTGATGAGGCCTACCTCAGAGGCCTGGACAGACCCAAGAACTACATTGAGGATGAAATATATTGACACGGGGTGATGATGATGACGAAGGCAGCAGTAGGCTTGTCCAAGATGAAACTCTTTATTTGGTCCAACTTGTGGCCGGACAAACAAACTCAAACTACAGCAAGCAATGCACGCTGCACACTTATGTCGGCGAACAGGGCGTCGGCCGTCGATAATCTGACCCGCGGAAACGCGAGTCGGCATTTATACATGCGGCATCGAACATTCGAGCGTTATCGCTGGTGGCTTCGTTTGTTCGAGAACAAACTTACTTGTTCGTGTTGCGCGCTTAAACCTAACAGATGATCCGAAAACTATCTAGAATGCTCTCAGACATTCTGGCGCGGATTGCGCAACAAGTTTACCAGCCCCAACAGAGGAAATGTAGGTCGTCTGAGTCACAATAACACTATACGGAACGCCTCAGAAAACAAAAAACAAAAATGTCACATCGTTTTCGTATTGTTGGATATATGCTTTGAAGTCTCCTGCATTATACGAACAGGATAGACATCACAAGGAAAAAAAAATCTAGAGAAACTGGAAGAATATTTCAATAATGCGTAAGCATTATTTCGCGCCGGGAAAGCTACGGACAGACATTCATAACCCGGAAAAATAAGTAATCAAACTCAAAATATCAGCCGAGAAAACGATGGCTAGGCATGGCAAGCAATTCTGATAATTTTTGTCCTTTTTTCTAGGCGCGAATGGTAATGCTCTATTTTTTTTTCTCACGTTGGTTTAAATGCACACAACGTTATTGTAAATACACACACAACTGTATTTGTATTATATGCCTCGCTGCTGCTACCTGCAAGGGAGTGGGAACTTCGTCCAGCGAATTTTTCGCTTTTATTCCCGCTCCTTACATCATTACTTTTTGTACTGATGGCAAATAAACGTTATTATTATTATTATTATTATTATTATTATTATTATTATTATTACTTTATAATTATAATTATATTATTATCACTTTTCTGAAAGTACAAACAGAAAAGGTGTAAGGAAAATTTGCGATGTCAGCTGAGCCGGTATCACAGAGCATACAAATGTTTGATCCGTAGATGTTAAAAGCATGGTTAGAAAATGCCGAGAAGATTTCAGTGCATAAAGCGCCGTGTTCAAGGTCGTAAAAGTTACTTTCGTCATCGGCCTGAATATATGCGTCATTCCGGAATAAATCTTGGAATGTCCTTGTTCAATATGGGGGAGGCTAGGTAAGGGAATTGTCATTTAAGTCTACAAGTAAATTGCGACGACGCGAAGTGTGGTGCAATTTTACGCGTAACCACTCCAGTGGCGGTGTGTGCAATTGCAAACATCAACTACGGAGGCATGTCACGCACTGCATGTTTCTAAACATAGTGTGCACATCTGTATGCGCTTACTGAGTGGACAACTAGCGCACATTTAACTTCATTGTACCGCGTTTTGCTGCAGATGATCACTTTGCTGCAGACACTACCACGTTCGACGTACCGCTTTCCAGCGCCAACGACAATAGTGTGAATTTTTTTCGCTCGAAACGAACACAACCAAAAAATAAACTGGACTTGTGTTTTGAGCCTAATATTCCAGTCTTTCTATGCAAGAGTAGAACCTGCCTTATAACAGAATATTTAGATATTCTATCAATTACTGAGACTCGCACAAAAACAAGTTACCTTATTTTCTTTCCTGGGATTAATATCGAATGCCTCAGAATTATGATGGTTGAATTTCACATTTTTTCAGAAAGTTCAGCACAACTGGCGCCTGAAGAGGATAATCTCGGACTTCTGATGCAGTGAGTTCGGGAAAACTATTACATACAGCAACAAAATCAGTGGATTCAATACTCAGTCCCGCTAGATTACACAAGTACTATCGCAGATACGTGATTTAGCTGAAATGTACAGATACATTATAACTTGTAAGACAGGAAGCAAGACATTGGGCCCACGACCGTTCAGGTAGTCATCATTATAATAGTGCGCTTATGTGAAGGGTTGTCCTGAACAAGCATATCAAAGAGCTTTAGAAGACTAAATGAATAATTAACGTCAGCTTAAAAAACCAATGCGAAGCTATTGATAGACATCATTTGTAACTTCCGATAATTTAGTTGTGGCATTTTTTTACCCAAGGAAAACCACAAAAGTTCAATAATATGTCTGTATATTACGCGTGTACAATTTTAATGCAGCGATTTCTGTACACCCTTCCTGCATTGAGAGGCTGCGAAAATTGTTCAGTAGTTTAAAAGGTCTTCTTTACGTCCAGACCCATGCAACGGGATCATCCTCTTTATTTTACAGGCTGATTAAGCAAACGATATGGATGGTGAAACTTTATTCAGAGTCCTCAGAGACGCGACTAGCGCGCAGTGGGCTTCTCCCACGTTGGGACGGGCAGGCTAAGCCTGACCGCCGCATCGTGGGCTCTCTGGATGGCCCAAAGCTGATCCCCCTTGTTGGGGCTTCTGATGGCGGAGCACCACTTGGCCGGGTTGGCTTGTTCACTGCCCAGTAAAGAGGGGCATCGCCAGAGCATATGCACTAAGTTAGCCACTTCCCCACAACGGGCACACGAGCTGCTAGTGTAAGTATCTGCGTAAATTTTGTGAAATAAGGCCAGATTTGGATATGAATCCAGTCTGTAGAAGTCTAAGAGTCATTGGCCTGGGCTCTGTGTAGTTTTCTGTGAGGAGGGGGGGTAGACCCTCCTGCTTAGGTAGAAGTGCTGCGTAATTTGATTGTATGTGGTGGGCTGATCTCTATTGTCCAACGTCGTGACTCAGGATTTTCGATCGATCATTGCAGAAAATGGCCCATGCCTAGTTTTGCACCTCCAAAGAAAGTAAAAGCGGTCATATCTTTCAGTCACATCTATGAACGAAACTTAAGACGCGTTGGCTTCAGCTGAACACACGAACAGCTAAAAGGGAGTATGTTGAACTTGTCTGCTAAAAAATCTGCAATAATGTAATTCCTAAAAGAAATTCCAAGTTGTATTTTTGGAATTATGTTTCGTTTCGTGATGCATCATAAATGGATAAGATGAATTTTCTTGGTCAAAATTTGCAGCGGCCTTTCTTTTTTTCTTATAAATGGAAGCTGTGTCCGGTAAAATATTGTCGTATGAACTCCTTTCACTGTTTTAGCTGTCACATTATCCTACTCCTTTTGATATGACGCTGAGCAATTACGTAAAAATTATGTATGCGTCTCCAGCAGCCCGTTCGAACGACTCAACAGAAAATAGGAACACTATCTAGGTAGAGTTGACTATGCAAAGATAATAAGTGTCACTCTTTTTTTGATCACGTGCAATGAAGCGGTGGATTCTTGAATATACAGTGGCTTAGGAGAAACTATACCAACGTCCTTGCAGCTCCTTGCGAAACACTGATAGTCAAGAACAATAGTCGGGAAAATCTGCAGTGGACTGATCGTCTCTTCTAGCGAAATCTTAAAATGTAAAATAAGCAAATTCCTTTCCCGCAACCCAAATATTGTCAGGAAACCGGACTCGTTCGTGTTGCAACATTCGATTCATAAAATCACAATAAATAGGTTTGCCCACAATAGCTTGAAAGAGGCTGCAAGAAAAGCTTATATTCGACAATTTTTCCGAAGTGAAGCAATCATTACCACGTGTTGAGAACGAAAGCCGTACGAAATTCTAGGTGCATTGAAGTCACCTGAAAGGGCCCGATTGGGAAGAAAGCAGATGCTTCTCACAAAGAGATTCATGAACGTTTTGCAATAAATTTGCAATAAACTCGAGAACAAGTTTCTGTACTCGCAATATCTCCATTTTCTTTATGGGAGTTTCCACAGCACACTGCCGGTAAAAGCAGGCATGGCAGTGCTCGCGTCGGTATCGACTTTCTTTAAATCTCTGCGATAGTGTCATCATGCATAATCACATGTAAATGCAAAATAAGTTGTATTTTTCGTTCAGTACATGCTGCAGAAAAGAGATCATGGTGGACGAAATGGTAATACATGTTTGATATAAAGAGCTTTCGAACATTCGACAGCTAAAACTATTGATTTACATTAAAATTATTTGAGGAACAGTCGCCGTACAGCATAATTTTTTATTATTGGAGTTACCAATAACGTTCAGAGAAAGTGAGTGAAAGAATGGGAAATTATTCTCATATCGGAAGGGGCGCCTTTGGCAGTTTGTCTTTCTCTACGCTTCCGCATTGACACGCGTTAAAAAAATCCCCGCTGTGACTGTAGTCAGCGTACATTTAATCGATATTTACTGAGCCGGGATGGCATTGTGGCATGGTGAAAGACCTAAAAAGGTGAACGTTTGACGTGATGCAGAGGTTGGACATAAATCTGTGCTTTTATAGGCGCTGCATGGGTAATCGCGCAAGATAGCCCGATAATCTTACAGGGGTACAGGCGTTGCTTGGACTTTCATGACTGTCCTCAAACGTACACACGGTATCTCAATTTACTCTTGTACGGGCGCTTGCGGAACCTACGGCTATCAACCTTACTTTTCAGAAAAAGAGAATCTCCGAAAATCTTGAAGCACTGGGAAAATGGGTGCTTGTAGCAACTGTAACGCCATTTCCTCTTAAAGGGAAAATATAGTTCTGCAGTGTAGGTCATGCATATAGGCGATACTGTATGTTTTACCTTCCTATTTTTAATTAACAATATGCGCCCAACAGAGCAAATGAAGAAGAAAAAAAGAAAACGCACGGTCCACCATGTATTCTCAGGAGGCAAGGTGTCGCGCAGCTAAACTTCGGTGACGCGGATTTGGTTACTGGCCTGAGTGGCCGCATTTCAGTGGAGTCCAAATACAAGTGCAAGTGTGTGTGTGTACATATATTTAGGTGTATATGAGAGAAGCCCAAGGGGCGGAATTAGTTGCACAGTCCTATACTACGGCACTTAGCACAATCATACTGTTTCTTTTGGCCTGTAAAACACCTTAAGTGCATGACGTTAAGACAAAAACTCACAGGGTTTCTCACTTGCACCCGCCACGGCGGTCTAGTGGTTAAGGTGCTCGACTGCTGACCCGAAGGTCGCGGGATCGAATCCCGGTTGCGGCGGTCGCGTTTTCGATGGGGGCGAAAATGCTTGAGGCCCGTGTACTTAGATTTAGGTGCACGTTAAAGAACCCCTCTAGGTGGTCGAAATTTCCGGAGCCCCCCCCCACTACGGCGTCTCTCATAACCAAATGGTGGTTTTGGGACGTTAAACCCAAGATATCATTATTATTATTATTATTATTATTATTATTATCCTCACTTACGACGACTCGAAGGCGAAAGGCATCTTTTTCTCCTCAGTTGATGTAGTGATCCTGCTTCGCCACCCTCCGAAAGCTTTGTGCACCTAACGTGGTTTTGCACTGCCTCCAAGACCGGAGGCACCTGATTTTGCATCGCCTCCGTGATCGGACCACCTTTGACCAAGCTACGATGTCATGTTATGACGTCATCATGGGATGCTACGTCACGTGAAGTAATCGTGACGCCATAATAACGGGACACATTTTCGCGATCTGTGACTTCATCGTGACGTCCTAACGTGAGAGTAAGTTTTTTCATCACTCGTCCCCGACTCCGAGGGACGTCGACGCTCACATTTCGCGTCTCATGAGGCATCTAAGGCTTCCGCCTTCAAAAAAGGGGTCGCCGACATTCTCGCTGACATTAGGAGCAGAAAGTAGACCCGGGTAGGTCGCTTTGCAAAGGATAGATGGCCGATGGTGCAGTTCGAGTGACGGAATGCATGCCGAGAGATCGGAAACGTTCGCCGAGGATGACAGAACGTTAAGCGAGGTGAAAAAAATAAATAAAGGAGGTTGCGGAAGTAAGAGGGAATACGATTAAGCACGTGCAAGACAGGGCTAACTTCAGACCTCTGGAAGAGGCCTTCTTCCTGCAGCGGACGTAAAATAGGGTCATGATGACAAAGAAAATTATAACAAAGAATTTACATTACTCGTAGCGTCGTTTTTTTTCTCTAATATCCATCTTGAGATAGCATACCAGTAGTAGCGGAATCAGTGCTACTTCTCTCGGATTTAAACGTAGCACTGTGCCCCGGTCTAACCCTAAGTAATAGAGTCAATAGACTACTCACTTATTCGCAAACCCATACGAGGTTGTTGTACCTTGGGGTCTCACTAGCGGATGTAAGATCGACAATGATGTACTATGTTCAGGTGGCGGAATAAAAGGATGATATGGTATGTCAAGGGCCCTGCTCACCTAAGCCGCATTCGCAGTGATGCAGTTTATGATGCAAAAGATTTACATCCGGTTGCTGGGGTCACGTCTTTCAATGTGCGGCGTATAGAACAAAGTTGACTGGGAGCGATCTGATAGTTTGGCGTTGGATGCTGATGTATCGCGCAGCGGAAACAGAGACAAAAAGAATGTGACTAGCGCAGGTGCCCTGCGCAGCAGTAATGCGTGACCTTGCGACTGCGCTTACAGGGCCAGAAACGGAATGAGCTGCAGGAGTAGCTGCGAATGGCTGTCGGTGCTATGAAAGCGCGTGGTCCTTTACGCTGCAGACAGACAGCAGTCATACTGCAGTTATAGAATCACAAAGCGAGGTGATATGTTACTAGCAAGTTTAGCGAGTTCAAATATGCAAATGCAGAATAATTTTACAAACCTGCTGCACATGTACAGTCGCACTAAGTATATATGAAATGCAACATGGTACCCCTTGTTTAAGGGGCCCTATTTCTGCTTGGTAACACGTGTACATGGTAAATTCGTTTAAAAATACCAGTCAGAATCAGGATAACCAGAACGTGGATAACCAGTGGAGCAGTAGGTGGGCTTAGAGAGCAAACGTCATTTGATGTGTACTCTGCTCCGAAACGCCAATGAGTATACTGTCACCAACGTAGCGCGAAAGGCATCCGGAAGCTGTCTGGCACGTTAACTGGCATGTTGATGACCTGCCCCTTGATGCCGAGCTGACCACTCCCGTGCCTCAAACGCCGAATGCACGTGCAGGGATGGCAAGGCGAGACTTGTTGTTCCTCCACTACGGGGAGCATGATGAGGTGTTCAGGTTCGGGTGGCGCCACGCACCCATTTAGGGTAGGAAACCGAGGCCCCGCACGCTTCATCAATGCATCACGACAAGTACCGCAAAAGCGCGCCTGCTAAACACATTCCAACGGCCCACATTGCATTAGCACTACGAATGCACGTTCACGCTGAGCAACGTCCCGCACGGCGCTCATGCTGCTCAGGTCCCTAGGAAAGCACAAACGGTCACGCACACCACGGACACTAAACTGCTTCCCTGAAACTCCTTTGAAACCTTGTCGTTTCGGCGAAGAAGTGATGCATGTTTGGCGAGATTCGGTCCACGTCGATGGCTACCATTTTCCCCCCTCACGGTACTTTGTGCACAAGGTGAGGCATAACCTGAAGAATGTGGCTACTAGGTATGGAATTAATGCTGTGTTTTTCGCTCCGAATAGAGTGACGCAGCTGTGCCTACAAATCTCTGGTGTTCAGCCGCAAGGCTGCTGAAAGAGGCTCGTGACACCTCTCAGGCGTTTTGCCGAAGGTGTCGTCTACGAGATTCCTCTGAGATGTGGCAAGTCCTACATAGCACAAACGGGACGGTGTATTAACGGCCGCCTGAGGGAGCATACCAATAGTGATTTTGCGCATCTTACGGCGCATGTTAAGTCATACTCATGTGTGCCACACTTCGCGCGACTTAAGATTACTGGCAAGAGCAGGAATCATACGGCGAGGGAACTATTAAAAGCGTTGAACATTAGAGGGAAGGGGTCCGCCTGTGTCAGTGACACCTCAGTTGTGGTATATAGACGTAATCCTTTTTAATAGACAGCTTTCTTGACCACATGTTTGACATGACTCTTTCATGCACCTGCGCATGCTCAGAAGTTTTCTTCGTTTGCAGCCTTTGCCTTTAACAAACAGTTGGTAGTTTGGCGCTCCATATAAATTCTTCATGTTTCAGGCATTGCGCCAGAAATAACATGTCTAGGGAGTCTACGTAGTTGTTAATCATAAAAAAAATGAAGTAGATTGACCTCTAAGGGGGCCATGGGCTTAACATACTAATATGCATGAAATTTAGTTGATCCAATGCCGCCAAAATACTAAAAACACACTTTGAAATCCGTCGTGGCACGCGGAGATTTCGGCGTGTAAATTAAAAATAGAACTTTCACCTTGACTTCAGCCTCCATTAACAAAGATCCGATGGCGAAATTAGCGTCACTAGATTTCTCTGAGTACAGCTATTATTCTAAACCGATTCACTGCTTCACTTTAGTGTACTTTTAATTGTGTATGGTACACCGAACTGTTTCTTGACATGCTAAAAACCGCGTGCAGGATCCATCTGCAATACGTCACATTCACGGACCCGCAGCGGTGGTCTGGTGGTTAGGGTTCTCGACTGCTGACCGCAGGCCGCGGTATGGAATCACGGCCGTGGCGGCCGCATTTTCGATGGAGGCGCGAATGCTCGAGTCTCCTGTACTAAGAACCCCAGGTGGTCATAGTTTCCGTTGCCCTCCACTACGGCGTCTCTCATAATCATATCGTGGTTTTGGGACATTAAACCCCCCACAGTTATTATTACGTCACATTCACGAGAATATATTCCAAGGCGAAACTGCGCACACACGCCACCAACGACGGCCCTGGTACAGTGGCAACATGTTTTTGATTGTGTGTCTATCTGCAGAGAAAAGATACTGTTCCGCTAAGAAAATGGATCATATGGCAAATGTCTGGGATTTAACGATGTTTTGACTGTACCTATAAGGCCGCAGATTATCGAGTGGTAATGAAATAAACCACCAGCGGGTCTGCAGGCTGACAAATCAAATGAAGCTTCAGGTGACATCACACCACTGAGCTCTCACTTCCGAGAATATCACGTAAACATTGTTCACATGTGTAGACAGAAGCAGACCAACGTTAACTATCGGACTAGTTTTCCCGTCAACAGTGACACCGCTGAGTTTGAATAGGACGACGCCTTTTCCGCAAAGTGTCAGCATCTGATCTAGACTAGCAGCAGAGCAACCACTCGAAAATGCGCCCTATTACCAGCTGCCTTGATGAGCATACATACAACCATCTTCGCAATTTCGCACTTTCAGGAGCCTCGTTGCAAATTTAGTTTCAAAGTGAAGTTGTTTGGACATTGTCGGCACCCCGTAAAACATCTGCCTGCTTGTTCAAACAACGATACTACGGGACCACATGTTAACAGCGCAGCAGTTAAGCCGGCTGTAAAAACTTTAGTGTGCGCAGAAAACATTAGTAGGTGGATGGGTGCAAAATTTTTATTGTTGCCCGGCAAGACGCACGTTAGCGCGCAGCGGGCGACTCCCACGTCGAGACCGCCAGACCAAGCCTGTCGGCCGCTCCGCGGGCCTGCTGGACGGCCCAGAGTTGGTGTCCGCAAAAGAACTTTGGTATGCACCAAAGGAATTGAACAAGGCCCACTACAGAGAACAGCAGGCGCGAACGTTAAACTAAAAGTCTGCTCGGCGAAGTGGAGCACGCGAAACACGTGAAAGAGAGAGAAAGAAAGAGATATAAAGAAAGAAACAGAAAAAAAGAGAAAGAAAGCGATTGCGAGAATGATAACAATAGAGAAAAAAAAGGGAATAAAGTCATAAAAAGATTGAAAGCACATAGAAAGAGAGAGAAAGAGAAAGAAAGAAACGGACAAGAAAAAGAGATAGAAAACAGAGAGCAAGACCGAAAGAGAGAAATAAAAAGAAACAAAGAAAGAGAGAGAGAGAAAGAAAGTGCAGAAAGGGAAATAAAGTTAGAAAGAACGAGAAGAGAAAAATATAAAAAGAGAGAGCAAGACAAAAAAAAAAGAAATAAATAAAAAAGCAACTGGTACAAAAACAGATAGAAGAAACAGAGAAAGAGTCAGAAAGATTAACTGAAAGGCAGGGAGGTTAACCAGAAGAAAATTTTCTGGTTTTCTGCCCTGCACTCGGACGTTCCGGCACTAAAACACTGATTGCTCAGAAAGCGGCGGGTCATCGAGGCGTGCTAACGTTGCTGAAAAGTGTTGTGTCTGGGAGCTGTATTGAGGACAATGACAAAAGACGTGTGAAATGGTGTCCTCGCTGCCACAGTGGTCACAGGCCGCACTGTCTGCCATTCCGATTCGGTAAGCAACGCTGTTCGTCAATGACACTCCAAGCCACAGGCGGCAGGGGACTGTTGTTTCTGATCGCGGCAATCTGGAAGTGATGGATCCTGACAGTGAAGGCGGGTATGTAGAAAAAAGCGGTCGTGTTCCACATTTAAAGTGTTACATCATGCGCGATGAGCGAATCTTTGAGGCATCATTGGTTCTTTATAGTGGAATGGCTTCCTAAACGCCACTTTCACGAGCGTTTCTTGCAGAATTATCGGCATGTTCGTTGCCGTCCGGTGCCGCAGCGGCCTGGAAACCACTGGAATGTTCTGCCTCGCCCTTTGTCTTTTACAAGACGGGACGAAGAAAGGACACAAATCACGTCCCGTCTTGTAGCGCTGTTTTCTACTGCAAATCATGAACCAACCAGCCCAAATGCGTACCCTACTTTGTCTTTTAATTGCTGATAGACTTGTCTTATTTCTAGCACTAGTTGGTCTTATGCACCACGACGTAAAGCTGACAAGATACACTGCAGAGCTGACTTCGAGACTGCAAATATTAGTGGCGAATATGGTTGAATCCGTCGAAGTGCATTGCGGAGTGCCGCAAGCTCCACAGCAGTAGAAGTAGTCATATGAGACTTTATAAAGTGATAGGTGTCAGTTTTTTGCTGGGAAGATAACAGCTCCTGCAGATCCCCAACAGTTGTCGAGCCATCGGTGTTAAGTTTGACATGGTCTTCGTATTCTTCGTGCAGCAACAGCAGAGACAGCTGCTTTAATGCCGGCGAAGAGTGCTCCGCCTTCATAACAATCCCTGGCACTGTTAGATGAAGTGTTTAGGCTGATCTAGGCACTGACGGTGCGTCAGGATTCTTTCAGGAGGCATGTAGTCTGTTGGAAGGCACTCTGGGAAAGCCGAAATCCTCTTGCAAAAGGAGGCATCGGGCCGGTCTTCTGCAAGCGAGATTAGGCGGTGGGCAGGGGCGCCAGCAAGGTGTCTGATGTGTGGTCTAAGCACCTCCAAGATTAGGTGAGTGCTGGCAGAATGATCCTTTGCAATCAATGAGAATGGTCTCCGCTGTTGACGTGCGGCATGGCAGTCTGAGACAAACTCCGAGAGCCTCACCCTGAGCATTTTCTATTGTACGTACGTTGCTTTTGCAGGCATTCGTCAGTACCGGTAGACTGTACCGGAGGTACCCGAGAAATCGAGTCCGGTATAAGTGTAACATATCGTGCAGCGATGTTCCTCAAGTTTTCCCTGCGAGCTCTTAAGAAGCGTCTGACAGAGAAAAAGAAAGAGAGAAAAAAATAAAGAGGAATAAGGAAGGCCCCCCAGCTCCACTATTTTTGCTTCAGGCTTGTCACCCCTTGTAGAATAAAAGGTGTCTTCGCCGGTAGATGGGAAAATAACAAAGGTTTAATTACACAGAAAACCAACACGCATCCATACTAGCCAAACGTTCCTTTCGGCACACTGCGCGAGCTCCCCTCTCGTGCCCACGCTTCGTTCTCTTCTTTCTTCAAATTCAACAATATTCAACACCCCTAGTGCGACGATGCTATAATTTTTTGACGTGGATATCGTGACGAGCCATCGTACGGACGAATTCAGTTTTGTGGACATTTTAAAGATTTTATTGCGCCCATTCTTGGCCAAGACGTTCAAGCGATCGGCATCGAAATAATGGCGACTATAGGCGACGTAAGACTCCTCCTGTGCGCCCTGCAGAAGCATTACAAGGCAATGCCACCCTACAGAAGGTACTTCAGCAAATTGGCACAGATCCACTAGAATAACTTTCCAAACCTTGTCTGGCGAAGGCTCGAGTGGAGTCACTACTGACGGCTTCACACGACACTGAGAAACAAAAATTATTGAAAGCTTCTCCCCCGCAACAGTGTTCTAGTGGTTATTGTGCTCGACTGCTGACCCGCAGGTCGCGGGATCGAATCCCGACCGCGACGGCCGCATTTTAGATGGAGGCGAAAATGCTTGAGCGCCGTGTACTTAGAATTAGGTGCACGTTAGAGAACCACAGGTTCAAGAAAGAAGAGGTTTCGTTCATTTTCGTTTACTCAATTGCTGACGGGTCACGACAACGCTCGAGCCAACGCTGCTTCCTGTCAGCATCTACCGACTGAACTATTTCGTGGAAAACTTGCGCGATGTGTACACATGACCGCCGAGAAACTTCTTACACTCGCGGCTATAATTTTCACCACATAGAGTCGTGTGTATTTCTGGTGACGGGCCATCGCGGTGGTACTGCATTGGTTACGGTGCATTGGCTTCTGACGCTAACGATGCCGGTTCGATTCCGGCCTCGGCGATCGCATTTCGATGGAGACGCAATGCTGGAGGCCTGGATACCTATATTTAGGTGCACGATAAAGAACCCCGGATGGTCCAAGTTCGCGGAGCCCTGCGCTACGCCACCCCCTCGCAATCATATCGTGGTTTTTGGCACGTAAAACCGCAGAAATTATTATTACTTATACCTCGTGACGAAGTTTGGGCATTCACAGCGATCAGGCCCACAATAGCGTCCGAGAAAGCTTTCGCGTCGGTACTTCGGTCCTTACGAAATTCTCGCGCCACCCTAGCGACGTTATCTTCGTGGTAATGCTGGATTACTGTCCCAGTCATCACCACGTCACGGCTAACCTTTTTTTTTTTGTTAATGCATTCCGTATGTGTTTTAACAGCGGAGCTGTGATGCTCTTCGTTAACCTGAACTCGTTCGCATAAACTAGCATTATCACGAATGGCCTCTACCTTTATGAAGCATGCAACGCAATAACCCGGACCGGCGCACGCGCTCACTACGTCCTGCCCTTCATCTTCCTAATCGCTCCCCGAACATGTGCACCCAGCGGGCACTCTCCCGCAGCGCCGATTCGTCCGGCGCGAGTTGCGATAACCCGGATGGGCGAGAAAACAAGTGTTGAAAGGGAGAAAGAGAAACATAAACATGGGAAAGAAGAGAAAGAGAAAGAGAGAGAGAGAGAAAGGGAAGGACAAAAAAAAATTGGCAGACAAAGAAATACAGAGAGCGAGACAGGGATAGAAAAAAAACAGAGGGTGTGAGGGAAAGAGAAAGAAAGAGCGAGAAACAAAGAAAGAGAGAGAAAGAAAGAGAAAAGAAAGAGATAAACAGAATGAGAGAGCGAGAGATAGAGTGCGAGGGAGAAAGAAAGGGAAGAAAGTGACAAAAGATAGAAAGGGATAGAAAGAAAGAAAAACGGAGACAATAAAGAGATAAAAAATTGAGAAAAAGACAGGATGAAAGAAAAAGAAAAATGAAGGGAACTAAGGAAGGCGGCCCAGCTCCGCTGTTCCTTCAGGCTTCGCAGCACTAGTGTAAAACGCCGTCCAGAAATTGTGAGAAACTAGCGCCCCACAGCGGGGGAGTGCCTAAGTTCACTTGCGCCCAAGGTTTGGTGACGTTTACAGCGCAGTTTTCAAATCGGGGCCCCGCGCGCATTAAAGACTCAAACGATGTGGGTGCTTCTGCATGAGTTAAGCCTGTTAAGAGCGTGTCCACTCAAAAAAAAAAAAAAAAAAAAAAAAAAAAAAAAAACATTCCTGGCGTAAGCAGCCTAAAGCACCTTGAGAGCAGCAGTACAACAGAGCGAGAAAGATGAGGAAAAATAGCCCTCGTCGGGCGCCCCGCAAGTCCTCTCGCTTTTCACAATACTCACTTTTCTTGTGGAAAGTAACGTGGGGCCTTCGTCTACGCCATACCAGTAGCGATGTCGCGAGCGGCTGCAATCTCAAATGAGCACTCACGCTTACTTTAAAACGATATTTAAATACCGTAAATGCAACGTTCACAACTATAATTATCGGTCAGATATGCCCACGCATACAGGACCATCATACAACACCAACATCTCGAGGTTTTGGATTTTGGTGTCAGGGGCCTTTTAGGTGATGCGTTTCTTACGAAAATGTGTCCTGCATGATCGTGTGCTCCCTACTACACAAATTAGTCTTTACACTGCGACATCAAAGCTGTTCAATCAGGTCTACGTCTCCTCCAGCAGGAAGCACGCATTTTTATCCAACCGTGTGTCAGCTGCCCTCGCGGTCGCCTTACTAAGGAGGTGGAAGTTGCTCATTGGAGGCTGCGGAATGGCATATTGAACGCAGAAATTTGGGCTAGTTGGTGGGTGTAGAACTTGTGCATCTTACCAAGCGCAGCGGAACAAACACAAGAGAAAGAGACACGTAGACAGGAACGCCCGTCATGTTTACTTCTCTCTTTCTGTTGCGTTTGTTCCGCTGCGCTTGCTAAGATGCACAAAAAATTGCATATCACTGTGAAATATCCAAGTTTTCCTCTCGAGTGGCTCGCCAACACTATACATATATTCTTGTTCTAAGTCTATCGCCTGTAGCTGGCTGGCAACGGTATGTGCGAATACGCAAACACACAAAAAAGTTTCTTTGCCAATGAGAAGTTGACAAAGGACATCAGAAAACACCCCGGCACAGGCTCACTAAAAGCAGACTGTCTCCCTGCGTGTTTGAAACGGAGAACACAAGCGCTATAAATGCGGCCAGCGCTACATTGTCACAATATGTGGCGTTTTCCTTTTTTTTTCTTTTCAAAAACAGCCAAATGCAGAAACCGCAACAGAGCATAATTTCACGGGAGCGTCAAGCGCGCCTAAGTGTCTTTAAGTTTCAAAACAGTTGGAATCAACGTGGGGCAATGCATGACTGTAACATGAACTCAAAAAGGCAGTTT
Source organism: Rhipicephalus appendiculatus (assembly GCA_030522465.1). NCBI lineage: Eukaryota > Metazoa > Arthropoda > Arachnida > Ixodida > Ixodidae > Rhipicephalus > Rhipicephalus appendiculatus. The sequence goes on from JALIZH010011903.1 coordinate 94,608, forward strand.
CTAACCAAAATTAGCCAAATCGTGCATTTGTTTCAAACTGAGCCACATTCATTAAACCAGCGCTTCGTCGGCAATCGAGACAAAGAAAAACCAGATGGTGTCATTCAATCTGTTTCATTTGTGTCATAGTCACTTCGCTATCTTGTTTGCGTTCCACAATTAGTTTTTCTAGGTTGGCTTGGCACTTACCGAAGGACATGATGTTGTAGGGCAAAGCTCGATTATAAAGCGTAAGAGGCCAACTTTTCTGCTTCTTTCCACCTCTTAGAGTTTCTTTGCGAGTTTAGCGCTACAGTATCACGTCCTTCTTTCGCTCCAAGACGGCATATTTGAGCTAAAAGACATATGAAAGGAATAATTTTGTTTGTTTGTCCTGTGTACTTTGCTTCGTCCGTGTTTTTTTCGCGCAATCCTACTATATGTGTTCAAGAATGCACCAACTAGCCCAAACGCGAGCTTTACTGAAAGGAATAAATTGGGCACCGGATCTATTCCTTGAAGAAGTGATCCGAAACGGCACGGCATGAAAGAAGAACAGCTGTAGTATTTTTGAAGACCTTCAATAGATGACCGCCCGATTCATGGCCTATCCCCCGGAGTGGGTTACACCAAGAGAGTGAGGAACCAACCAACCAACCAATAGATGCCAAGAACAAGAAAACGCTGCCGACAGTCCAGAATAGTGCGCCTTTTGCCAGGAAGGACGACTCACCTTTCGAGTCTAGTCATCGGCATTACGCCAGTGCGACGAAGGACGGCACCGACGGAAGCACAAGGATGATGTTATTTTTATCGCAAAATATCGTTATACCGAACATTCGAATCGTTTTAGACTTCTATTACGAGCTAATTCAAGCCTGAAATGAAATGTTGCAGTTTATAAGAGCCAAATACAAGTTTTACTCCTGAATGCCGACAATAGCGGGCTGTATAGATTTTAGCCGATATATAGATTTGAGCTATTTATGTGACAGGAACAAACTCGCAATAAATTGTTGGAGCAGACCCGACCACATTCTCGGTAGCAAAAAATTGGGGGGACCCTTAAGCTTCGCTTTAAAGAGCTGAACGCGATAGCGATATCCTGTCCCTAGTGCATACTTCAATCAACCGAGGCCGCTTCAATGCCGGAACTGTTTTAAGATGGGACACGTCAGTGCTGTTTGTACGAAACCGTGCCGGTGTGCTCGCGATGCTCAGAGTCGCACAGTGCAGACTCTTGCCATGCAGAACTTCGTAAGTGTGGCAATTGTCACGGGCCTCACGATGCATCGTCGAAGGATTGCCCAAGCATGAAAAAGGAGATGCAAGTGTTGAGGCAAATGGTCCGGGACGGCTCAACCCACAGGGAGGCTGCTGCTAAAGTGCGACGCCGGCGTTCTCGTCGCCGGAAGCCTTCGAGGAAGCCCGCTGCCGAAGCTAGGACTACACCTCTTCAAATAATCACCCACACACTACCCCAAGCGTCCAGCAACGCCAACAACAAACAATCCAAGCAAAATGCGAGCATCATTGGCCCACCTGACGCATGGCCAGCGCTGCCGACGACAGACCCGCCATCTGAGCCACAGCGTCGCTCGTCTACAATCACTTTGGAACGAGAGAGCGGAGATAGTCGAGATAAGGAAGTCGTAGCCATGGTGAAGGCCCTCATGAATACCATTCGTGTGCTCCTCACTAGCATTCCCACTGCGGCTGCTAAGAGTGCACTTCAGATATTGGACGCACTGAAGCCCGGTGTTGTCAAGTCTGGAGAAGCACCATGGCTCCTCCTCTGCAAACCTTTCGTAAAGAACTCAAAGGAGCATCGATTTTCCAATGGAATGCCCGAGGCCTCAAACCCCGCATTTCTGATATTCGACCATTTTTGTGTTCAAGAACCAATTTCCTATTATTGTTATTTGCGAGCCACACCTTCGCAATGCGATACGGTTATCCAGCTACGAAGCCTTCAAGTCTGCTACCTTGGAACGAGCAGAGTAAAGTCATCGTATATATCAGGTGCGAGCTTACCTATATCGAGCACTCTGTAACACCTGATGATAACAACCAGTACGTCTGCTTGACAGTAAAACGTAGGGACCTCACTTTCACGCTAGCAGGTGCGTATATATCACCTTCAAGCCTTTTTGACTCTGCAAGACTAAGTGCACTTTTGGCAGCTACACCTGGACCATGGATCATCACCGGTGACTTTCAACGCTCACCACCCACTATGGGGAGGTCAGAAGATAGATCGTCGTGGAAGGCAAGTCTTCTCCTTTATGTCGGATCAGCAGCTGCTCTGTGCAAACGACGGCAGTCCTACGTTTTTACGGGGATCGACATACAGCAGCTGCCTCGACTTAACGTTTGTGTCACGAAGCCTAGGTGATAAGGTGCAGTGGTTTGCAGATTATGAAACTCAAGGAAGTGACCACATACCCACCCATTTAAAAATCAAGGGCCTGAGCAAATCAATAAACTGCAACGCTTCGACTCGCATCGATTGGTCAAAGTTCAGGTCAATGACAGAAGAGAGGTGTCAGCAAAATGAAGTGCCTCCTCTTGACACCCTCGAGGGTATGATCAGAGATGCAGCTAAGAAGCTACTTATAATTTTGAACCAACATCAAAATTTTGCCAGTGTGAAGCGGAGTTGGAGCGGCTCAGAGCGATCCGTCGCCGTGCCGAACGACGATATAGGCGTACTAAGTCCATTTACGACTTGAGGGAGGCAAGAGAATGCAGAAGAAGATTCAGGAGCATATCAACTCACTTCAGTCTTTTCGGTGGAAATCTTTGTGCGAGTCACTTGGATCCTCACAAGCCTTTAACGCAAATATGGAGGATTGTTCGCGGCCTTACGAACATCGCCGCATCAACATCGCCCCTTCAAGTGTCTCGCCCTCCACCAAGGCCGCCCCGAAATTGAAGTAGCAGAAGATTTTTGCGTGAAAGTTGCCGGTCAGGGGTCCACGTCCACCACGCGTCACATAGGGAAACGCATCAATCTCAATGAGATTCGAGAATGGACAACCTCTTCTCCCTAGAGGAGCTCCAGGCAGCCTTGACAGCATGCAAGCGATCTTCATCACCTGGTCCTGATGGGATCACGTACATGGCTCTTTGCAACCTCGGTCAAGCTGCTCGACGGGCCCTTCTATCCGTGCACAACGACTCGTGGAGCAGCGGATTGGTCCCTTCCTTCATGGAAATCCAGCCGCCTTGTCCCGGTCCTCAAGCCAGGTAAATCTCCTCTGGCATTGTTCTCCTATCGCCCCATCGCACTTGCCAGTTGTTTCGGGAAAGTGATGGAGAGGATGATATTGACACGCCTAGAGTGGTACATGGAGCACTATGGAATATACCCTGATGCTATGACCGGCTTTCGGCGTGGGCGGTCGTCTATAGATAACGTCATTGACCTGGTTTCGTCTGTGCAACATCAAAAAAGCCTGAAACGACAATCTGCGGCGTTGTTTTTGGACGTGAAAGGCGCATACGACAACGTATCACATGAAGCCATTCTGGATGTCTTAGAAAATGTTGGATTGGGTGGCCGTGTATACCAATGGATTGAAAGCTATTTGAGGGGCAGGGCATTCTTTGTACAGACTGAGGATGCCACAACAACGCATCATTGTATCAGTCATGGTGTGCCTCAAGGTGGAGTTCTTAGCCCCACACTTTTTAACCTAGCGCTCCTCGGCCTTGTTGACGCTCTCCCACGATCAGTCCATCTATCAATATATGCAGATGACATCTGCATCTGGGCGTCAGGGGTGACACGCGTCCATGTGCGTGCCAGGCTTCAGAGAGCGGCTACACTGACGACAAAGTACCTTCAAGGGCGGGGGCTAGAGCTGTCATCAGAGAAGTGCTCACTTGTTGCCTTCACGCATAAGGCGATGAGCCCGTATGTCATTAAAATCAACGGACACACGATTAACTACGAGAAGACCCATCGCTTTCTGGGAGTCATAATTGATCGCGACCTCTCCTGGAGCCCTCACATCGCCTACATGAAAACGAAACTCACTATGATCACCCACGTACTAAAGTTTCTTGCTGGAAAATCGTGGGGTGCATCTGTACGAGCGTTGCTGCAACTTTACACTGTTCTGTTCCTCGGTTTTATGCGCTACAGCTTACCTGTGCTTTGCGGGACCCGAAGAAAAAACATACGTGTCCTCCAGTCACTTCAAGCCCAAGCACTGCGAATATGCCTTGGCCTTCCGAGATGCGCATCGACAGCAGCGACAGTCGTCATCGCGCGTGATTATCCAATCACAACATACATCCGCATCGGCGCTTTGAGAATGCACATTAGGCATTTCGCTCGGATTCCATCGCATCATCTCGCCTCACTTCACACTTCCAGACCCCACTCAGCGTTCAGCGGTACTGTAGCTTTGCATCGCGCACTGCTTCCATCGCACTTCACGCATGCAGCACGGCCCGCCGTTACCATTGTGGTGCCTACACCCTCTCAAAGCCCTTCTAACCATTCCTGGCATCCTAAAGAAGAAGCAGAGATCGCATCTAGCCCTGAAACAGGCTACACTACTGTTCCTGCATGAGAAGCACAGCGGGCGCCTTCACATTTACACGGATGGCTCTGTTTCTTCAGCAAGCTCAGCAGGGGCGGTAGTTATTCCCGCCAAGTCTGTCACAATTAAATTCAAGACATCGCATTTGACGTCATCGACGGCTGCAGAACTCGCCGCCATCCGTGCATCGCTAGAGTTTATCGTAGAAGAACCTTCGCAAGCATGGTCTATCTTTTCGGACTCCAAGGCAGCTCTTCTATGCCTAATATCACCCCTTCGTTATGGACCTAATGTGCAGTTAGCAGCTGACATAAGGCTTCTTCACCACCATGCAATCGAGAAACAACACATCATTGCATACACGTGGATACCAGGTCATTGTGGTATATATGGCAACGACCGCGCAGACGAGGCCGCTCGATCTGCACATGATGCTACCCAATCCACAGCCATAGCCATACCGTTCACAAGAACCGATGCAGCTACAAGGCTTCATTCGCTGGCACGTGACCTCACACTGGCACAGTGGAACTCTATGGAGTTCACAAATGCTCGGCTACATCACTTGGATCCCAATCTCAAGCTTCGTCTTCCGTCAGGAAATACTTGAGCTGAAGATACTTCTTCTGTGCCGCCTGTGGCTTGGCGTGGCCTTCACAAATGCATACTCCTTTCTTATTGGTATGGCCAACACCTCTACGTGCAATAACTGCAGCTGTGAAGGAAACGATCGCCCATCTTCTGTGTGAGTGCACCCGTTTCAATGCGCCAAGACAAGAACTTACCGAAGCACTAGATTAGACTGGATGATCGCCCTTTGTCGGAAGAAAGAATTCTGGGTCACTGGTCAAGTCCATCCTGAGCCCAGAAAGCTTTGAAAGCATTATTACGTTTTTTGCGTGCAACTGGTCTGAGCGACAGACTTTAAGACTCTTCCTTTATTTTTCATTCTCTTCCTGTCTTTTTTTCTTTCTGTCTTTTTTTTTCTTGTAGCATCTCTTTTCTATCATCTTTTACTCCCCTTACCCCCTTCCCCAGCACAGGGTAGCCAGCCGGTCAAAGAACTGACTAACCTCCCTGTCCTCCGCTTGTTTCCCTTCCTCCCTCCTCCTCCTCCTCAATCATTTAGTGAATACAATGTAATGGGTAATCTTAATCCATAATCTAATCCTAATGTAATCTTAATCAATACGAAAGGGGACGTCAAGGACTTGAAAAATTACAGGCCGATCAGCTTACTGTCCGTTGCCCTACAAGCTATTTACAAAAATAATTGCTGGGTGTGTTCAGATAAGAACGTCGGTGCATGTCCGCCGACCCCCTTTAATTTCGCCGAAAAAAATATATTTTGTTTTCAGAGTCCCCAGGACCACAAAACGACTTTTGGTTTCACGAGAAAAAATTTCACCTTTAAAAAAATTCGCAAGTCTCCACTGAGCCGCCACCGCCTGTTTCGAATTTCACGAAAATGGGATTTCTATGAGACGCTACAGAAACACTATTGTAGCTGTAGGCCTGAAAAATTTTCGCCACATACTACGGATAGTTGGCGTTGACAAAAAATTATTACTTTGCAGTTTTGATGTTGTTCTGTTAAGGTAAAAAAATAGGCGAATTCGGCACAAAGCTCAATAATGCTCACATTTAAGGTTTTTTTTCCTCCGTAAGTATAAACGCCAGACTTCCCAAAGTTTTCAAAAACATTGCCATATGTTTGGTGAACGAGTGTGCTGAACGAAATACCTGAGAGTGGCTTCAAACGTTAACCAGAAATGTTCAACTGAGGACATGTCTCTCAAAATGCAATATTTTGAAGATCATTAAAAAAAAACACCATCTTCAATTTTCTTTAAACTCTTCAGAATTAAAGCCAAGCACGTGTTCTAACGTAATCTGTAAAAACATGTTGCATTATTTTTGTGAGGTCGGAACTACGAAGCACGAAAAAGTGGCCAAATTGACGTATAGTGAGTAACCACAACATTGAGCGAGCATGGAGCAATAGTTGCCATTATCGTTATTTTGAGGTCTCGAATGTCTTTTGTGGATTGAAGGAATGTCAGAAATAAAACAGGAACAGTTGGTTTTGAAGAGGAAATTATTACTACATTTTTTTACGCAAATCACAAAAACTTCTACACGGGTCCCAGCCACGGAGCATGCCGCGATAATGAGTCGCACTCTTCGCAGGAATCGCTTTCAAAATTTTCCGCAGATGTGAGCCTGCGTACGCCTCATAAAGGAGGTGGCTGGAGAGGATCCACCGCTGGATATTTATCGCTTCCCGTGGCACGTCGGTAATGTGATAACGCAGATGGTGCTTGTCGGCACAAGCGGCGCTTCTGCAGCCCGACCGCGCTCGCCCGCTCCCGAAAAAAAAAGAAAGAACATAAACAAGAAACAGCTCAACTTGCTTAAGAAAGGTCGAAGTAAAAAGAGATCGTCGGCTTTCATTTCCGTTCGTCGT